>JARBWK010000201.1:0-48907 GCA_030556195.1 Anolis apletophallus | reverse complement strand
TTCCCTCCCCCTTCCTTCCTTTCCTCTTCTATTCTTTTCCCCAAGTCTTCCTTTCCTTCTCCTTCCTTTCTTTTCACTTCCCTCTCCCCCCCTTCTTTCTTTTCTTCTTTTCCCTTCATTATTTTCCTTTTTCCTCACTCCCTTTCCTTTCTTTCCCCACCCTTTCTTTTCCTTTCCATTTCCTTCTTTCTTTTCCCCTCCTTGTCTCTCCTGCTTTTCTTTTCTTCCTTTTCCATTGTTCGTTCTTCATCTCCCCTTCCCTCCTTTATTTCCTCTCTCTTTCTTGCTTTCTTTCCTTCCCCCTTCCTTCCGCCTTCTCTTCCTTCCCAGAGTCCTGAGCGTGCCTTTTGCAGCGCCAGGTCTGAAGTGTCCCCTCATTCTGCCAAAGGGGGAATCCTTTTCTCATATTATGTACGTATAGACTCACATTTAGTTGAATTCAGTCTTTATATATATATGGCTCTCACTGAAATAAATTTCCAAATATTTTGCTTTCATGGCTCTCTCAGTCAAAAAGGTTCCCGGCCCCTGCTCCAAGGAGAAGGTGGAACTGTGCAAGCGGTCATGTTATTTAATATGTGTTCTGCTACCAGAAACCAGTCTGGTTTTGTGTCTTGATAAAATACCCTAAATGGCAGGATGAGTGTAAAAGAAGTTTTACCGACGCAACCTAGTTAAAGAGGCTTATGAGCGTGCTGTCAAGGCGGCCAAAAATGGATACTTTTCCGCCTTGATAGCGTCTGCTAGCTCACGCCCGGCCCAATTCTTTAAGGTAATTCGGTCTTTGACGACGGTCCCTACTGTCCCAAAAATAGCGATCAGGCCCTCACTGCCGGTGCTTTACAGAGCTTTTTCAGACAAGATTCTGAGCCTCCGCCGGGACCTTCCAGCCACGGTTGAGACAGTAAGAGAGCTTGAGACCCTGTGGCCCTCCGCCGGGCCCACCCTCGACCGGTTTCGGCCACTGGACGCAGATGTTGTTGATAGGATTGTGGCTGCAGCCAGGCCTACCACCTGCTCCCTCGACCCGTGCCCCTGGCTTGTTAGATCTTGCCTGGAGGGGTTACATGGGCCTCTGTTGAATATCATAAACAGCTCCCTTGAGCAAGGAGTCTTTCCAGAGTGCTTAAAAGAGGCGGTGGTAGCTCCATTACTGAAGAAACCGTCATTAGACCCTGCGGTTCCCTCCAACTACCGCCCAGTGTCGAATCTTTCGTACCTGGGCAAGGTAGTTGAGAGGGCAGTAATGGAGCAGCTGCAGTCCTTCCTAGATGATGCAACATGGCTAGACCCCTTCCAGTCCGGCTTCCGTTCGGGGGCATGGGACGGAGACGGTTCTGGTCTCCATCACAGACCAACTCCGCTGCCAGCTTGACCAAGGCGGGTCTGCGCTGCTCGTGTTATTGGACCTCACGGCAGCGTTTGACACGGTCGACCACAATCTATTGACCCACCGCCTGGCCATGGCTGGAGTGAGGGGACAGCCCTAAAATGGCTGACCTCCTTCCTCCACCAGCGGTCTCAGCGTGTGAGGAGGGGCGGGTGGTCTCCGAGGGCTCCTCATTAGTTTGTGGAGTTCCGCAGGGGCCATCCTCTCCCCTCCGTTATTTAACATCTACATGCAGCCGCTTGCACAGCTGGTGCGGAGTTATGGGCTGGAGTGTCACCAATATGCGGATGATACCCAGCTCATTCTGAGGATGGAGGGCAGGCCGGGATCCGTCCCGATAATTTCCAGCACTGCCTCGAAGCCGTTACTGGATGGCTGCGAGCCAGTAGGTTGAGGGTGAATCCGGCGAAGACGGAGATCTTGTGGCTGGGCCGCCCGGGTGAGGTAGATGTCCAGCTTCCGACCCTGGACGGTGCAGCGTTATGCCCATCGTCTTCCGTGAAGAGCCTGGGAGTCCATCTGGACTCTCAGCTGACCATGGAGGCCCAGGTCTCTGCGGTCAGCAAGGTGGCCTTTTTTCCATCTCCGACAGGCAAGGAGGCTGGCCCCTACCTTTCCCGGAATGACCTCGCCACGGTGATCCAAGCCACGGTCATCTCAAGACTAGATTACTGCACGTTTGGCCTTCCTTTGTCGGCGATCCGGAAGCTCAAGCTGGTGCAGAACACTGCCGCCCGGCTCCTGTCTGACTCTCCAGCAGGTCGCCATATAACACCTGTCTTGCAGGATCTGCACTGGCTGCCAATTGAGCAGCGGATCGCCTTCAAAGTGTTGGTTCTCACCTTTAAGACCTTGCACGGCCTGGGGCCAGCGTATCTGAGGGACCGTCTCACTCCATATTGCCCTCTGAGATCACTGCGGTCCGAGGATGCTAACTTCTTGGAGGTACCTTCGGCGAAGCTGGCACGGCTGACATCCACCCGCCGGGGGCGTTTTCTGTCATAGCTCCCACGCTGTGGAACGCCCTCCCGGCCGACACCCGGGCAATGAAGGACCTGCTCCCGTTCAGGCGGGCTTGTAAAACCTATTTGTTTAGGCAGGCCTTCGATGGGTAGGCCCATGCGTCTTGGTTGTGCCACTACCTCAACTGTGTTGTTGTTTTTACTGTGTTGCTTGTTTTTAATTGTTCTTAACCTTCTGTATTTTATTGTGCCTTCGGCTCTTGTAAGCCGCCGCGAGCCTTCGGGTCGGCGGCATAGAAATCCAAATAAATAAACCAACAGTGATTGGTTAGCATATTCAAATAGTTAGCTTCTGCTATGAGATAAACCAGGGCTGTCCAACTGGTGGCCCTGGGGCCGTACACGGCCCCCCAGCCCCTTTCCTGCGGCCCCCTTATCTTTTTAATAAAAAATAAAAATAGGAAAATAAATTAAAAAATTACCCACTTCCGGGTTCCGGAGGAAGTCTCGCGAGACTATGCCAGCCACGCGGGATCTCGCGTTGAGAGCGAAATCCAGTGTACCTGGCGTAGTCTTGCGATAGTTAATACAGTTGCCGAAATCTCGGGACTCAGCAGCTATGCCAGGGCGAGGCTGTTCAAGGCCAAGGCGAGGCCTGCGAGGAGCTCCGCCTGGGCCTGCTCCAGCTCCTGGCCGCCCTGCTCGGCGCCAGCGAGGGCCCGGCCCTGGTTCCCTTCCTGCCAGAGGCCTCCACCGCCTTCCGCGCCGGCATCCGGGACCCCTTCCCGCCTGCACAGAGGCAGGCCTGCAACGCCATCACCACCTCCGCCCGCGCCTCCCCAGGTAATGAACCCACAGCCTCAGGGGTTGGGAGGGTTCCCCAGGCAGGAAGCATTAATTATATTTTATTAATGTATTTATATTCCCTCCCTGGAGCCGGGAGGGCGGAGCCTGGGAGGGGCGGAGCCAGGGCGGAGGCAGACCCTTTGGCCCCCCAGGTGATCAGTGACCGGAATTCCGGCCACAGGTCCGGTAGAAGTTGGACAGCCCTGAGATAAACCATACTCCTCAGGGGGACATACTCTCCCCTCTATTATTAAACATCTATATGCAACCACTTGCTCAGCTTTGGGCTGGAATGTCATCAATACCCTGATGACACCCAGCTCATTCTGAGGATGGGAGGGGGAGCAGGCCCGAAACCATACCCGATAATTTCCATCTCTGCCTCGAAGCCGTTACTGGATGGCTGCGAGCCAGTAGGGTGAAGGTGAATCCAGTGAAGACGGAGATCCTCTGGCTGGGTCGTCCGGGCGATAGGCATGTCCAGCTTCCAACCCTGGATGGCGTGGCGTTATGCCTGTTGTCTTCAGTAAAGAGCCTTGGAGTTCTCTTGGACCTTCTGCTGTCAATGGAGGTGCAAATCTCAGCTATCAGCAGAGTGGTGTTTTTCCATCTTCGCCAGGCTAGGGGCTGACCCCTTGCTTGTCTCGGCACAACCTGGCCACGTTGATCCAAGCTACAGTCATCTCAAGGTTAGACTACTGTAACGCTCTCTACATTGGCCTGCCTCTGTCGGTGACCCGGAAACTCAAGCTGGTGCAGAACGCCGCAGCTCGGTTGCTTGTGGGAGCTCCTGCGAGCCTGCCACATGACACCAATTCTGCGGGAACTGCACTGGCTTCCTATTGAGTACCGGATCACCTTCAAAGTGCTAGTCTTGACTTTCAAGGCCTTGTATGGTCTGGGGCCAGTGTACCTGAGGGACCGCCTAACCCCATACTGTCCCACGAGAACACTTAGATCCAAAGAGTGGAATCTTCTAGCCCAGTGTTTCCCAACCTTTTTTGAGCCGCGGCACACTTTATACCTTTGCAAAATCCTGGGGGCACACCACCAACCAAAATGACACAAAATGACACTCTAACACAGTCATACATATAGTTAATATGTTTTTAAATGTATTTATACACTCACTTAGTGTGAAACCTGGGCCTGTTTCGATGAACACAACATAGATATCCTGGCAGGAATGGCAGAAAGACACAAACTTCCCACACAGATCTCCCATAACCAAGAGAAAATGCTATAAGAGTTTGGTGGGCATTGACCTTGAGTTTTAGGAGTTGTAGTTCACCTATATCCAAAGAGAGGACTGTGGACTCAGACAATGTTGGATCAGGACCAAACTTCGCATGAATACTCAATATGTCCAAATGTGAACACAGATGGAGTTTGGGAAAAAATAGACCTTGACATTTGGGAGTTACAGCTTCTGGAGGGGAGGCCTCGAAAAACCAGCAGTCTCCCTCTCACTTAGGTTGCTCCCTCCCGCCAGGCTTGAACTGGGGTCGTGGGAGCAGGAGCCTCACTCACCACCTGCGCAGCGGGGCGGCCCAGGTGGGCATCTCGGGGCTGGTGAAGCAGGCAGGAAGGAAGGCGGGGGCGGGCAGGGAGCCGGAGGGAGGCCGAGAGCGGTTTCGCGCGCACCAGGGAGGTGGGGGAGGAGGGAAGGGCCGGACCGGTACTGAACCATCCGGCATTATGCTCGGGGGGCAAGAGGAGCTCTCTACTTGGGAAAGGGAGGCGGGCCTTCCCAATGCATGGAGAGGGAGAGACCAAGTAGACAACAGATGGGGAGGGGGGTGGTTGTAATTTTGTGCCTTTATCGAGGTAGGTTTCTTAGGTTTTTATACTTCAACACACTAGACTCTCCTCCCCTCATGGAGGCTCCAATTTCCCATGGCACACCTGATGATTGTTCATAGCACACTAGCGTGCCCCGGCACACTGGTTGGGAAACACTGCTCTGGAGCAGTGCTGTCCAACTTCTAACCGGCCAAGGGCCGGACTTGAGGTCACTGATGACCTGGGGGGCCGTTCGGCCCCGCCCCAGCCCTCCTAAGCTGTCATTCTCCTCCTTCTCCTCTTTCTCCGGCGCCGCGCATGGGACACCAGCGGCGCCGGGAAGGAGGAGGAGGCCCACCTCCTCGCACCCTCCCGCCCTTCCCGGCGCAGCCGGTGTCCCGTGCGCTGCGGCGCCGGGGAAAAAGGAGGAGGAGGGAGAGTTCTCCCTCCTCCTCTTCCACCAGCGCTGCCTTCTCCTTCGTCCCTCTTTCCCGCGCGTGGGAAAGAGAGAAAAAGAAAGGCAGTCAGCTGATTGCCTTCTCCTTCGTCCCGCTTTCCTCGCGCGCTGGCGCCAGGATCCCTCAAGGCTCGGGAAAGAGGAGGAAGCAGAAGGCAATCAGCTGACTGCCTTCTCCTTCGTCCCTCATATTTCCCCACGCGCCCTGCCCCGATCCCGAGCTGGCGGGGAGGGGAAGGAGGAGGCGAAGGAGGAAGAAGGCAGCCAGCTGACTTCCTCCTCCTTCGCCCCTCCTCCTCCCCCGCGGACGCCGCGGCTCAATCGCGAGCCGCGGTGCAGGGAGGGAGGAGGAAGGGCGAAAGGAGGAGGAGCCAGCACTTCCTCCTCCCTGCCCGCCTCCCCTCCCCCGGCCGCCTTTTTTTAAAAAGATTTTTAAAAATAAAAATGGCGGCCGGGGGCATAGTGGGGGCCGTGTCCAACAGGCTGGGGGGCCGTGTACGGCCCCCGGGCCGCCAGTTGGACAGCCCTGCTCTAGTGTAAGAATGAGAACTTGCTTCCTTGCCTTGGAAAGAGAGTGTGTGTGTGCAGGCCCAGAAAGCAAGCATACCTACCTACAGCCATTGCCTCCTCTAGACTAAGAATGAGATATTGCCTTGGAAAAAGAGTTCTTGGTGTGTAGCGGAAGGCATATATATGGGTTCTCCTTTCGGGGTAAACCTTGACCCATTTCACCTTGAAACCAGGAAGGCAGATATCTGTTTTCGCTCTGGGGTACCGAAAGATCAATTTTCTATCTGCCCATTATTATTTGGAGGGGGGGGGCTCCCCAGGCTCCCCTTCCCATCATTTTAGGCATTGAAGAATGAAAATGTGTGTGTGTGTTTGTGAGTTTGTGCTCCAAATGTGAAAAGGGGATTATTTCTCGCTTTCGATAGATAGTACTGTCGAAGCAGAGTTCCCCCTTCTCTCTCTCTTCAAAGAAACTGGAATGTAAAACAAACTAATTATTTTCTCTTCTAATTATCTGCGCCAGAGATTTAGGGGCTCATAACTGCCTTACTCCTCCAGAGACATTTCCACTTGACTCAATTTGGACATAAAGCTGAGTCGTGCACAGTTTTAGCACCAGGTTGCAGCTTTGTAAAATTACAGAAAACCTGAGAGTTTGATATTTCACAGCTGAGCAAGGACATTATTTCTTTTGTTCGTATTGAAGAATATCCATTTCTACGAGGGCGGGTCAATAAGTCCGTGACTTTTTGAATAAAAAACAGGTTTTTGGACAAAAAATCATTTTATTTTTCAACGTCGTCTCCTTTGAGCTCTGTACACTTTGTCCAACGTTTCTCCAATTTTTTTATCCCTTCCCAAAAAAAATTTTTTGTCGAGGTCATCAAAATAGGTATTTTGTTTGTTAGACGATTTCATTGTTGGAGTCTATTCTCTTTCCGCCGAGCCATTTCTTCAGGTTTGGAAAAGAGAAATAGTCACTCGGGGCCAAATCCGCAGAACAGGGCTGATGAGGGGGCAAGTCACATCCAAATTCATGGATTGTTGCCATGGCAACTGCATGTGTGCACCCTTGCATTCTCCTGGTGCAAAAGAACTTTTTCTTGGTGAAATGCGGTCGTTTCCCCCCCTCAAATCCTCATTAAATTGACCCAATAAGTTGGCATGATATTCGCCTACAGCGCTTGCACTGGCTCCCTATCGAGCACCGGATTGCCTTCACAGTGCTGGTGCTAACCTTTAAGGCAGCGTTTCTCAACCTGGGGGTCAGGACCCTGGGAGGGTCACGAGGGGGTTTCAGAGGGGTCGCCAAAGACCATCAGAAAACATATTTCTGATGGTCTTAGGAACCCCTTTGGCAGAGAAGGCTGAAGATCTCTCTGCTGTGATTGGCAGGCCTCCCTGCCAAGGGAAGGCTGTTTCTGAGACTCCAAGTGGGGAGGGGAGAGCAGGCGTGCTCGGCGCATGGCAGCATGATGCGCATGTGTGGGTAAGGAGAGTGTGTGTGATGTGGCATGGAGGCTCAAGCCAGCTAGTCCCTTCAAGGCATGTGGGTTCTGTGTAGGAAGTTTGACCCAATTCTATCATTGGTGGGTGCAAGGGGCTCTTTGATTGTAGGTAAACTATAAGTCCCAGTAACTACAACTCCCAAATGTCAAGATCTATTTTCCCCAAACTCCACCAGTGTTCGCATTTGGGTATATTGAGGATTCGTGTCAAGTGTGGTCCAGATCCATCATTGTTGAGTCTATAGTGCTCTCTGGATGTGGGTGAACTACAACTCCCAAACTCAAGGTCAATTCCACCAAAATCTTCCAGTATTTGCTGTTGGTCATGGGAGTTTTGCATACCAAGTTTGGTTCAATTCTATCGTTGGTAGAGTTCAGAATGCTCTTTGATTGTAGGTGAACTATAAATCCCAGCAACTACAATTTCCAATTGACAAAATCAACCCCACCCAAAAGAAAAGACAGTTATGAAGTTGCAATGGAAATAATGTTATGGTTAGTGGTCTCCACAACATGAAAAATTGTATTAAGGGGTCGCAGCATTAGGAAGGTTGAGAAACACTGCTTTAAGGCCTTGCGTGGTCTGGGGCCAGTGTACCTGAAGGACTGCCTTTCCTGCATGTTCCCAGAGAGCACTACAGTCCATGGACCAAAACCTACTGGAGGTTCCATCTCTAAGATCTGCCGCTTATCATCGATGCGGCAGCGTGCCCTTCTGTAGTAGCGCCTACCCTTTGGAACGCCCTTCTGGAGGAGGCACAAGCAATAACTGATCTGCAGGCCTTTTCGGAGGACCTGTAAGACCAACCTGTTCAGACAGGCGTTCAATCTCTAAGGCTGTAATTTCTACTCTGGTTTTAATCTGTTTTTATTATGTTTTTAAGTATGTTGTGATTGTGTTGTTTGTTGCTGTGAACCACCCTGAGCCTTTTGGGAAGGGTGGTATATAAATCAAAATAATGCATAATACATAAATAAACTAATTTTAATGTAAACAACTGGCTGCTAATGAGCACTCATGAAGTCATGCTGTTTCCCATGAATTTCTCTTTTCACTTTTCCACGTAATCTCCATGACCTACAAAGTCTGTTGTCTGCTCTCCCTTGGGAGTTTTCTGTTTCACTTAGGCCTTCGCTCAACTCCTTATCTTGTGATGTTTCTTCTGGCTCCTCTGATTGATCTTGGAGCTCTATACTGTCGGAGCCAGTTTCATTACCCTGGCCCAAATCTTAATCACTTTGAATCTGGCCTGAATCTTCATCACTTTATATGACGATGCTGCCCTTGTTGCCCATTCAGAAGCAGCTCTGCAGCGCCTAATATCCTGCTTTGCAACAGTTGCAGAGCTGTTTGGGCTGGAAGTCAGCCTGAAGAAAACGGAAGTCCTGTACCAGCCCGCACCACAGGAAGAACACCATCGTCCCCATGTCAGCATAGGCAAATCTGTGCTTAAGTCCCTTTTGCAGTTCATCTACCTGGGAAGCATCATCTCTTCAGACGCCAAGATTGATAAAGAGATAGATCACAGATTAGCAAAGGCATAGAGTGCATTCGGAAGGCTTCACAAAAGAGTCTGGAGCAACAAGCACCTGAGGCAAAGCACCAAAATCAGTGTGTACAGAGCTATCATACATAATTCTTTTTATGAGGTCTTATGATGTTTTAAATCTGTGTTTTATATGCTGTAAATCGCCCTGAGCTTCGGGAAGGGCGATCCATTAAATTGAATAAATATATATATATACAGTATATGGGTCTAAACATGGGTCACCTATCGCCAACACCTACGACTCCTTGAACGCTTTCATCATTACTGTCTTCGCACAATCCTAAATATACACTGGACCGACTATGTGACGAATGTTGCTGTCTTTGAGCAAGCAGGGGTCACCAGCATTCAGGCCATGCTATTGAGAACACAGCTTTGCTGGGCAGGGCACGTCTCTAGGATGGAGGACCACCACCTCCCAAAGATGATACTCTACGGTGAACTCGCCACGGATCAGCGCAAGAGAGGTGCCCCAAAAAGAGGTATAAGGACTCCCTGAAACAACATCTCAGGCTCGGCCAGAGTGGCCACCAACAATGGTCCACCCTGGCCTCGCATCGGGAGGCATGGAGACGCACTATCCTCAATGTTGCGGCCTCTTTTGAAAAGACACGTGTCACGATGCACGGACTTGACCGGCCCCTTAATCACACACACAGAGACAGACTGAAGGCTAACTACTTTATTGAAGATAATAACAGTTCAAATAATAATGTCCAATAGAATATAAAAGCAATCCAAAAGGCTTGAAGTATCAATGTCCAAGGTAACGTAGCAAATAGGCAAAAGCTTGGCAAGGCTCCGCAAGGCTATGCGGATCAGGAACAGGGCAAGGCTCGCAAAGCTATGCGGATCAGAACAAGGCAAGGCAAGGCAAGGCTTGATGACCACGGGCTAGCTAGCTTGTGGTCCCACTCCGCTCACGCCTATTCAGATGAGACGTGGCCGGAGCACTGAGGATTCGTTCCCACTGATCCTATACTTAATCCTTCGGCCGAGGTCCCCGACGCCTAGGCTTCTGCGTCTCCAATCGCTGCTCACGGACCTCGGCCGGTCTATGCTCTTAGACCATTCCCTTCTGCTAGACTCTATGTTCCGTCTCCTATCAAAGGTTCGACCTTGTCTCTCCGCAGCTGTGTTTCTATCTCCCTGAGAGCTCTCCTCCCTAGTCGTTTCCCATGCGCCTTCTTCCATATCTTCCCCAGGAGGCTCCTGAGAAGATCTTCCTCCCGGATGTTCATAACTCCCCGAATCGCTATCCATCTGCAACTGGTTATCTGAATCTCCACTAGGACCAAAACACATTTCTTCCCAGGCCAAGCTCTCTGTGGGCGAAAGAGGCCCCTGAGGGGAAAGCTGCCCTTCGCCCCAGTCATCTAGCTCATCCTCTGAATCCTGTTCTGGCACCGCTGGTTCTAATGCTAATGGGACCCCAGGTCCTATCCCCTGCCCTCCAGGCACAAACGAGAACTGCTGTGCTACAACACGCCGAACGGGTCTCGAAGAGAAACAGCAACGCAGAAAGAACCGCAACTTGGAAACAACATCAACCACGGAGACTTTTTGCTGTGCTTTCTGCAACCGGATTTGCCTATCTCAGATTGACCTTTTAGTCATCAACGCGCTTGTAAAAGCGTGATGAGTCCTTCCTAAAGAATATTCGTTCGCAAAGTATAGCCAAGAGAGATATCATAGTAAATTTCACAGTCCCTTCTAAATCAACGGTAACCCCATCAGCCGGGGCGGTCTAAGGTAATTTTAAATGGTAAGCAAATATTATTTTGCCCCCCCATGTAAAACAAATATACAATTATAATATCACAATACCATTAGTAGTATTATATTGTATCAATGTATATACAATATATTAGTACATACTCATACTATATTACAGTATATCATAATTTTATTATACTACATTACAATACAATTATATTATAATATACTGACATTATAATATAATATAATATTATATTATTATTATTATTATAAAATAATAAATAAAATTATTTATTTAAATAAAATTATCCTCTACTAAATATTTTCATTACTCCTATAAAACTCAAATAATCATTATTCTATTGTTAGATTATATTTTTATTATATTGTATGACAATATTAAGCAGAACTGTATAATAATCAACAAGAAATGCAATGTAAATGCATCAAAATCAGAATATATTACCTACCACCCGCCTCATAATCCATAGGAGTCTCCCATAAGTCCAAAATTAGGATCCCAATGTAAATGTAAATAGAAAAACAGCCAAAATGTTCAAATGAGGTTGAATACAGGCAGCGGACTGGGCACACTTGGGCCCTCCCTCCCTCCCTCTAGGTCAGTGGTTCTCAACCTGTGGGTCCCCAGGTGTTTTGGCCTACAACTCCCAGAATTCCAAGCCAGTTTACCAGCTGTTAGGGTTTCTGGGAGTTGGAGGCCAAAACATCTGGGGACCCACAGGTTGAGAACCACTGCTGTAGGTGTTTTGGCCTCCAACTCCCACAACTCCTCATAGCCTCGGGCCCCTCAGGTCTAGACAGAAATAGAGCCGAAGAAAGGAAGGAGGGAGAGAAGAGGTCACAGAGGAGGAGGAGGAAGAGAGCCCTTCATTCATTCCTTCACTTACACTTCCTTCACTGATTCTTTTCTCCTTCCCGCAAACACGCAAGGAGAGACAAAGGAGAGGGGAAGCACTCCTGCCTGCCCGATCGGAGAGCTTTGCTTACAGGCTTCTGCGCAAGGGAGCTACTGGGCATGCGCGGAGGTTTTCACTCATGTGCAGTTGCTCCTGCGCTCAACTTCAGCTCCAGAGCAACTGCGCCTGCGTGAAAACCTCCGCACATGCCCAGAAGCGGCGTCGGAGCGCACAAGGCCGGGGCCCAAAAGCAGGCAGCCACGGCACTGCCTGAGGAACATCGGCAGGGCCAGGATGGCGCCCCATGTGGCCAGGATGGCGCCCCTTCCCAGATGGCGCCCTCATGCGGCCGCTTACTTTGGCCTACCTGTAGGACCGCCCCTGCCCATCAGCCGCTAGCTGAGCCACAACAGATATTGCAGTCCAACAGCACTCAAAGGGTCACCAAGTTTTACCTCTGGTTCCGGAATCTATCACATAATCATTAGCACAGTGGTTCTCAACCTTCCTAATGCCGCGACCCCTTGATAAGTTCCTCATGTTGTAATGACCCCCAACCATAAAATCACTTTTGTTGCTACTTCATAACTCTAATTTTGCTCCTGTTATGAATCATCATGTAAATATCTGATCTGCAGGATGTATTTTCATTCACTGGACCAAATTTGGCACAAATACCCGATACACCCACATTTGAATACTGGTGGGGTTGGGGGGTGGAATGAATTTGTCATTTGGGAGTTGTAGTTGCTGGGATTTATAGTCCACCTACAATCAAAGAGCATTCTGAACTCCACCAAAAATGGAATTGAACCAAACTTGGGATACAGGACTCCCATGGCCAACAGAAAACACCAGATGGGTTTGGTGGGCATTGACCTTGAGTTTGGGAGTTGTAGTTTGCCTACATCCAGAGAGCACTGTAGACTCAAACAATGATGGATCTGGGCCAAACTTGGCATGAATACTCAATATGCCCAAGTGTGAACACTGGTGGAGTTTGGGGAAAATAGACCTTGATATCTGAGAGTTGTAGTTGCTGGGATTTCTAGTTCACCTACAATCAAAGAACATTCTGAACCCCACAAACGAGAGAATTGGGCCAAACTTCCCACAGTGACCAACAGAAAATACTGTGTTTTCTGATGGTATTTGGTGACCCCTCTGACACCCCCTCGCGACCCCCCCCAGGGGTCCCGACCCCAGGTTGAGAAGCACTGCATTAGCATTTGTTTGTTGCTAGCAAAGACTTGTTCAAACGTCTGTCGTGAGACGAAACGAAATACATCGAATGTAGGACAAATTGCATGTACTTCAGACACTGACACAATTCCGAGGAGCTTCTGCTGATAAATTGTAATTGAAATCAATGTGAGCGTTCTCTTTCACGCCCGAATTGCCCCGCTTGCCATTAAAACGCATCCGCAGCATCCCAAAGAGATATCAACCTGGGACAGCCAAATTCTCATGTCCGTTTTTTCTGATGCAGCCCTCCTGCTATTGTGACCTTGACACACATCTATCGCTGCTGCTCGTCACAAAAAGAGATATAGAAATCTGGTGGGAAAAAATGCTTACATATTTAAAATGAATATAGATTTGCATAATTTAGTCTGACTGCACACTTTGCATGTTTTGGGGTTTGTATGTTGAGATTTGGAGCCATTTCAATAGAATAATTCAGCATTTTTGCTGTAGCAGCTAATGCAAATAACTGGATTTTAATGCATCTGTTGCAGAACCGATATATACCTTTGGGGATCCTGTACGGATGCCTTTAATTCCTAGGCAACCAGATGGCTCTGACGCCACACGGCTTTGGGACAATACTTAATATGCAAGAGGGCGCGCAACTACGTTGTGTTATGTATTCATTGTTGTGAACCACCCTGAGCCTTTTTGGGAAGGGGGGTATATAACCGAAATAATAAATCTATATATATAAAATCCTCCATGTCATGTTGACAGTCTTAAAGACAAAGAAACCACACAAGGCAGATACACAAAACTAGCCCACAAACACTCACAACCCTGCTATGTTTGCAGCTAAAAAAAAAAACCTTAAAAAAAACCCAAGCCAACAGCCAAAAACCCTAAATAAAACCTCTGGGACTACAAATCCCAGAAACCCCTGCGCCGAAACAGCTTCTAAAAGCCCCCCTCCCAAACTAAAAAAAAACACGGATCCAATAAGCGGCGTGCGCCAACGCCAGCCCCAAGAAGAAGCTAGCCTCGTGCCTAACGTCCTCTTCACATCTCGCGCAAAAAACTCGCGCGCACACCTCCCAACGGATCGCGGTGGTGAGGAGGAGGAGGCGGAAGCAGCAGCAGCCTTGGGGCCTGAGCGAGCTGCCCTGGGCGGAGGAGGGAGGAGGAGGAGCCAGGCAAGCGGCGGCAGGAGCCTGTGCTACGCGCCTGCCGCCATGCCGGGCAGCAGCGCCTCGCCTTCGCCTCAGGAGGAGGAAGCGCCGCTGGCACCGCCGGGAAACATGGTCCTCTTCCTGCCCTCACCCTCCTGCTCCTCCTCCTCGAGAGGTAGCGAAAAGGAAGGAGAGAAGGAAAGGGTGAAGGGAGAGGAAGGAAGGAAGGAAGGAAGGAAGAGAATGGAGGAAAGAAGGAAGGGGAGAGAGGGAAGGAAAAGGAAGGACAGAAGGAAAGGGTGAAGGGAGAGAAAGGAAGGAAGAGGAAGGAAGAAAGAAGGAGAATGGAGGAAAGAAGGAAGGGGAGAGAGGGAAGGAAAAGGAAGGAGAGAAGGAAAGGGTGAAGGGGAGAAATGAAGGAAGAGGAAGGAAGGAAGGAAGGAAGAGGGAGAATGGAGGAAAGAAGGAAGGAGAGAGGGAAGAAAAGGAAGGAGAGAAGGAAAGGGTGAAGGGGGAGAAAGGAAGGAAGGAAGAGGGAGAATGGAGGAAAGAAGGAAGGGGGAAGAGGGAAGGAAAAGGAAGGAGAGAAGGAAAGGGTGAAGGGAGAGAAAGGAAGGAAGAAGGAGAATGGAGGAAAGAAGGAAGGGCAGAGAGGGAAGGAACATGAAGGAGAGAGGGAAAGGGTGAAGGGGAGAAAGGAGGGAAGGGAATGGAGGAAAGAAGGAAGGGGAGAGAGGGAAGGAAAAGGAAGGAGAGAAGGAAAGGGTGATGGGGAGAAAGGAAGGAAGAGGAAGAAGGAGAATGGAGGAAAGAAGGAAGGGCAGAGAAGGAAGGAAATGGAAGGAGAGAAGGAAAGGGTGAAGGGGGAGAAAGGAAGGAAGGAAGAGGAAGAATGGATGAGAGAAGGAGGGAGGGAAGAAGGAAGTACCACAGGAAGAAAGAAGCGAAAGTACACAGGACAGAAAAAGGAAAGAAAAGGTAATAAAGGAAGGACAACCTGGTGAGGGGAGGAGAAAAAGTATATGTATATGTATATACATGCATCTATTATATAAATGGGCTCACGTCATGTGATGTATACCTCAAACAAAGAAACCATACAACGCAGAAACACAAAACTTGCCAACAGAAATAGGCCTCAAGCAAGGTACGTTTGTAGCAAAGAAACTTTCCCCCCCAAAACCTAAAAGGCCCCCAAAACGAGTAAAAATAAAACTACATTTACCAGCATCCTCCGGGGCAGCCAAAGACTCACCCAGCCTCTACATTCTGAACAACATGATTGGCTGCCAATAAGGGCGGATTTGCATAACTGCTGTAACCATAGCAACGCTGGCAAGAGCCATCCAAGGCTAGGATAGAATGCTGAGAGATTTCAGTTGGTGTTTGAGGGTTAAACTGCCAAAACCAAACTCTGAGGGAGCAATTCTCCAGCAAATTCCTACCCACACAACACAACTTCCAATCACAACCCATCCCACCAACCTTACGGGACCCCGTACACACAACACCTACAAACACCACAAACAAAAACCAATCCTTCCTTCCACACAGACATAAACTGACCAAAAGACAAGCCATGCCTTATAAAAATAACAGCATTGGACGACACACTCACAACGCTACATACATCAAACAAAAAAGGCCAGAACAAACGCCAGAACAGAAACACACTGCGCAGCAGAGACACAGACAACAGGTCACTGCACGACGCACAGCTGAGAACCAAATGCAGAGAACTGCCCGACAAGAAGAAGCGCAGCCAGGAACAACAAAGACGCAGAGATGCAACACAACAGCAGCGCGCAAGGAGCGCAGAAAAAACGACGTCGCAACACAGAAAACAAACTTCAAAAACACCACAACCAATTCCACCGCCCTAGCCTTCAGATACAACGCTGCAGAAGACTACAGCATGGCGCCAGAGGCCGACATTGGCACCCTAACGCACATCTGCACACACTGCAAAGCCCTGAAATACCCAGCAGAAACACCAGGCATGTGCTGCCTAGCCGGTAAAGTCTCTCTACCACCACTTGCCACTCCTCCACAACCACTACAGACTTTGCTGAGTGGACACACTCCAGAATCAAAACACTTCCTCCGCTATATAAGACAATACAACTCATGCTTCCAGATGACATCATTTGGAGCACACATAGAAAGTGCGCAAATTCATGGCTACTTTCAAAATCAAAAGACAAATTTATCACCGAGCTGGCTCCTGCTCCCAAACACCGAGGAAGCACAATTTCTTCAAATGTTTTTCATTGTGGGTTGTTCTGGTGGGTGGGATGTTGAAGTCCTGTGGAGTTGTCGTGTGTGGTGTTGCTGGCCTTCTGCAGAGCTTGTGGATATACAATGTTTTTTTGTCTTTGCGTCTGCTGTGTTGATGGAGAGGTTCTGTGGTTTCCCAACTCTGGAGCACGCTACGTAGAGTTGTGCGTGGGAGAAGCATTCTGTGTCAAGGTCTATGCCACAGATTTGTAGTGTTTGTCCTTGAGCCTTGTTTATGGTGATGGCAAAAGCTAGTGTAGTGCAGTGTCTTTCTGTTCTGGCGTTTGTTCTGCCCTTTTTTGCGTGATGTATGTAGCGTTGCGAGTGTGTCGTCCGATGCTGTTCTTTTTAGGAGGCATGGCTTGTCTTTTGGGCCAGCTTATGCCTGTGTGGAAGGAAGGAATGGCATACAAATGGGTTGAGCAGTAGGCTTAAGGTTGTGTTATGTGCGTGTGTTGTGCGTGGTATTACTTTTGGGTGAGTTAATGGGTGTGTGGTGGCATTGTGGGTGGTAGTATGTTGTGGAATGCTTGTATGGGTGGGATGGTTTGGGTGTTTGTGTGTGTTTGTAGAGTATCGGTGCAGTGTTGTGTTGTGGTTGGAGTATAGGTGGAGTTGGTTTTTGCTTGTGATGGTGGTAGGTATTATGTGTGCGGGGTCCCATAAGGTTGGGGGGATGGGTTGTGATAGGAAGTTGTGTTGTGTTGTGTGGGTAGGAATTGCTGGTGTATTGTGCCTGGGACGTGTGTGTATTTGGAGGTGTGTGTGGTGGTGCAGTCCTGGGTTTTCTGTTGGGGAAGTTGTCAGGTATTTGTGGGGTGTATTTGTGTGTGTTGTGGTGACATAGTTGTCTTAGTCTGGCTGTGTGCTGGTTGTGATGTGGAGGGTGTTGCTTTTGCCAGTGGTGTTTGTTGTGTATTTTGTATGGGGTGGGTTTTTGTGTTGCAGGATATTTTTTTTGTGGGTTTTGCAAGTTTGTGTTATTCTGGGGGTATGTGTCTGTCAGTGGTGCCTGTGTCCCTGGTGCCCTATTTGTCTCCCTCCTAGATCTTGGCCTTGACAGTTTAGCCCTCAAACACCAACTGACTAAACTGAAATCACTCAGCATTGCTCCCTCGACCCGTGCCCCTCCTGGCTAATTAGATCTTGCCGGGAGGGGCTACGAGGCCCCCTGGGCACGATCTTAAATAGCTCCCTTGAGCAAGGAGTCTTCCCGGGGGGATTGAAAGAGGCCATGGTAAGACCGCTGCTGAAGAAGCCGAACCTAGACCCCTCGGCTCCCTCCAATTACCGGCCAGTTTCCAACTTGCCTTTTTTTAGGCAAGGTGATTGAGAGGGCAGCAGCGGATCAGTTGCAGCAGTTCTTAGAAGACACAGCGGGTTTCGACCCTTCCAGTCCGGCTTCCGCATGGGACGGAGACCGTGCTTTGTCGCCATTACAGACCAACCGCGCCAGCTGGACCAGGGCGGATCAGCTCTGCTTGTCTTGTTAGATCTGACAGCAGCGTTTGATACCCTAGACCATGCACTGTTGACCCACCGTTTAGCCGGCTCCGGGGTTGGGGGGACTGCCCTTAAATGGGTGGCCTCCTTCCTCGGGACCGGGGACAACGTGTGGAGAGGGGGGGTCTCCGGAGACTCCCTCTTGATTGGGGTCCCCAGGGGCCATCCTCTCCCCTTATTATTCAACGTCTATATGCCCCCTGGCCCAGCTGGCCCTCGACTTTGGTCTGGAGTGTTATCAGTACGCTGACGACACCCAGCTTCTGCTGAGAATGGACGGCAAGCCGGACACCGTACCCGATTGTTTCCATCTATGCCTGGAGGCCGTGACTGGTTGGCTGCGTGCCAGCCGGCTGAAGGTGAATCCGTCGAAGACGGAGATCTTGTGACCCGGTCGGCCTGGACTGGATGAAGTGCCTGTTGCCTACCCTGGATGGCGGCGCCTTAGCCCGTCACCTGTTGTTAAGAGCCTGGGTGTTCAACTGGACCTCCTGCTGACCATGGAGACTCAGGTCTCCGCGGCCAGCAGGGGCGTCATTTTTCACCTGCGACAGGCTAGGCGACTGGCACCCTACCTTTCCAGGGACGACCTGGCCACGGTGATCCAGGCGACGGTCATCTCGAGACTGGACTACTGTAACGCCCTCTACGTTGGCCTTCCCTCGTCGACAATCCGGAAACTCAAGCTAGTGCAAATGCCGCGGCTCGCTTGCTGGCCAGGGAGCGTCAGTAAGGGAGCATATTACGCCCACCCTCCGGCAATTGCACTGGCTCCCCATTGAGTACCGAATTGCCTTCAAGGTGTTGGTTCTAACCTTTAAGGCCTTACACAGCCTAGGGCCTGCGTATCTGAGGGACCGCCTTGCCCGTACATTTCCCGAGATCACTACGCTCAGAGGACTCGAATCTGCTCCTGATTCCATCGGTCCGCTCTTGTCGCCTCTCTTCAACTAGGCAAAGAGCCTTCCCCGACATTGTGGAACTGGCTCCCGGACGATGTTCGAGCTGCCGCAGAACTTCTTCCGTTTCGTAGGGCCTGTAAGACCGTCCTCTTTAGACTGGCCTTCGGCAAGGCAAATTAGCCGACATGTACTTTTAGTCTCTGTTTTCGGGATATGTTACCGCGTTTTTATGTCTGTTTCTATTTTATTGTAAGGCTGCATGAGTGAAACATGTTAGCCTATTTTATGCCTTGTTGTCCGCCCAAGCCTGCAGGGAGGAGCGGAATATAAGACCGAACAATAAAATAAAAAATAAATAAAATAAATTCTATTCTAGCCTTGGTAAATCAACCTCCCTGCATTTTGTGTGGGCTGATGTTGGCCAATGGGTTTCGCTGGCGGCCTCAGAGGATGCTGGGAAATGTAGTTTTTTTAATAGTTGTTTTGGGGGGCCTTCTAGGTTTGGGTGGGGGAGTTTCTTTGCTAAAACTTTCCTTGCCGGAGGCCTATTTTTGTTGGCAAGTTTGGTGTCTCTGCCTTGGAAGGTTTCTCTGTCTCTGTCAGTCGTTTGATGACGGGTCCTCCTTTCTATAATAAGATGGCTCTCACTGAAATAAATTTCCAAATATTTTGCTTTCATGGCTCTCTGAGTCAGAAAGACCCTGATCTAACCCATTTTAGGGCAGCACTTGACAAAAGAACTCCCATTCATGTTGTTGTTGTTATCATGCCTCTTCTTTGAAAGTAATACGGTAGGCAGGGTTTGTTTTCTTCCTTTTGCTACAGTGATTTCCTAGAGCAACACTGTGAGAAATCCTGACTTAGAGCCACGAAAGGAAGGAATCATTGCGTGTTGCCAAACCCTCTGTAAGCCCCTGTTGATGTTGCAGGGCGTATTGGTTTACATCAGCGGTATTTGCGCTCGACAGTGCTGCTTAAGGGTTTCTCTCAGATTGAGTTCCTTGCCCTTGTATGCTCCGTTCTGCACTCCCGGTGTTGTTAGTCTCATAATTCCAACCGTGTTTGCAAAAGAGTCGTAACAGGCTTGATAGGAAGGGAAATTAGTCATCGGATGCACTCTTTGCCGACTTTAACTATCCTTAAAACACTTTGCTGTAGGTAAGCCCGTTGAGCTGCTGAACTTCCTAACCAAAAGGTCAGCGGTTAGAATCTGGGGAAGCGGGGTGAGCTACCACTGTTAGCCCCAGCTTCTGCCAACCTAGCAGTTCGAAAACACACGCATGTGAGTAGATCAATAGGTACCGCTCCAGCAGGATGGTAACGGCGCTCCATGCAGTCATGCTCTAATTACATGACCTTGGAGGCATCTACAGACAACACCGGCTCTTCGGCTTAGAAATTGAGATGAGCACCAACCCCCAGAGGCAAACATGACTAGGCTTAATGTCAAGAGGAAACCTTTACCTAATAATAATAATAATAATAATAATAATAGAGTAAAATAATGGAAATGTAATAATATTGTTATATAGAGTAATGTTACATGCCTTCTTCAGGGGGGAGAAGGGTGGGGTATAAATACAGGAAATAAATAATAAATGTAATAATAATAGTCAAATAAATGTGATAAAATAATAGAGTAAAATAATGGAAATGTAATATAATAGTAAACAGTAAAATAATGGAAATGTAATATAATAATAAACAGTAAAATAATGGAAATGTAATGATAAGAATAACAGGGTAAAATAATAAATAACCTTGACTCGAGTATAAGGGGTTTTTTTAGCCTAAAAAGGGCTGAAAACTCCGCTTATATTTGAGTCTATAGGGCAGTCTTTCCCAACCAGTGTGCTGTGGCACACTAGTGTGCTGTGAGCGATCATCAGGTGTGCCATGGGAAATTGGAGATAGGAGAGAGAGAGAGAGAGAGAGAGAGAGAGAGAGAGAGAGCCCTCCTGTCCTACCGGGAAGCCCTAGCCGGGGCTCGATCCCTTGCCTGAGTCCCGCAAACACAGCCTCTAGTCACCACTTACCTTCTTGGGCTTCCTCCTCCCCTCCGCTCCTTCCTCGGCCTCAGAAGGGTTTGAGCTGAAAGGCGGGGACTGCGTCAGGCGGAAAGAGCCACGCGGAGAGAGAGAAGATCCTGGGATGGGACTTCCCCGGGTCCCCCGGCTGCCTGGGGGCGGATCTACACCGTAGCATTCTGTGTGGCAAGTTTGGTCTTGTTCTCTCATTGTTTGGGGTCGCAAAGGGGTCGCAAAGTGTTTTCGGCTTAAACTCCCACCATGCCTGACTGCCTCAGGCCTTTTCCTTTCCCCCTCTGCCACTTGAGAGCGTCGGAATGTTCGCGTTGGCGACTGCCTCCGGCCTTTGCCTTATCCTTCTCTGTCAGTTTAGAGGGTCGGAATGTTCGTGTTGGCTGGCCAATAGAAGCATTATGCAAATACTCCCTCACTGGCAACCAATCATGTTGTCAGAATGTAGAGGCCGGGAGCCAATCGGAACGCTGGAACATATTCCTCCGCAAACACTGTCTTTGCTGTGCCCTATTTTGGAGATGCGAGGAAGTCTGAGTATGTAAGTTGTTGTTGTTGGGGTCATGGCGGTGTTGTTGTGGGTTGTTTTGGTGGGTGGGATGTTGGAGTTCTGTGTGGTGTTGCTGGCGTTCTGCATAGCTTGTGGATATGCAATGTTTTTGTCTTTCCATCTGCTGTGTTGATGTAGAGGTTGATGCGTGTGTGGGTGGGGTACTTTGGAAGTGAGTGGAGGTACTTGAAATCCCATTATCCATAGTGTGCCCTCCTCTAATCTGCAGTCGGATGGAGTGTGGGTCATGGGGTGCATTGTTTGCCAAGTTTGGTCTTTATCGGTCTTGGTTCTTGGACACAGTGGTCTGTGGGGAATGATGGGTTTTGAAGTACTACAAATCCCATTATCCATGGAGGTACTTCAAGTCCCATAATCCATGGTCCACCCTCCTCCAAACTGTAGTATAATGTAGCGTGGGTCATAGGGGCTCTGTTTGCCAAGGTAGGTTACTGTAAATTCAGGCCATACACAGTGTCCCATGAGCTGAGGGCTAGTCGGGAGAATCAAGTTAATGAAGCCTTACTGTCAATTCAGAGCGTAAACAGCATTCCATTAAGTGAGGCCTAGTCAGGGAAATTAAGTTAATGAAGCCTTACTGTTAATTTTGGGCGTGGTCTGTGATTTGTAGGGGTGTAAATTTTGTGTCTCAGCCCTTTGCCTTATCCTCCTCTGACAGTTTATTATGGGTCGGAATGTTCATGTTGGCTGGCCAGTACAGGAGTTACGCAAATCCGCCCTTATTGGCAGCCAATCATGTTGTCAGAATGTAGAGGCTGGGAGAGTCATTGCCAGCCCCGGAGGATGCTGGGAAATGTAGTTTTTTTTTTACTCGTTGTTTTGGGGGCCTTTTAGGTTTTGGGTGGGAAAGTTTCTTTGCTACAAACATACCTTGCTTGAGGCCTATTTCTGTTGGCAAGTTTGGTGTTTCTGCGTTGTAAGGTTTCTCTGTTTGGGACGGTCTTTCCATGACGACTCTTCCTTTATATATCTATATATATAAAAAGAGAGTGGTCGTGCAAAGGACTTTATGCACGGCCAAACTATACCCCCCAGAAACACCAATCCAACGACACACATTCCCCCAGAACACGAGGTATAACCTTAACACAAAAAACCCCACCTCCCTACCTTGCAACCCCCCCAAAACAAGCCCCCAAAAACCACCCATTGCCTCCCGTTCTGCGCTGGAGAGAGAGAGACGGGGGCAGGAGTGAGAGAGAGAGACGGGGAGAGAGAGGGGGGCAGCAGTGAGAGAGTGAGACAGAGGGGGGAATGAGAGAGAGACACGGGGGAAAGAGAGGGAGGACAGGAGTGAGAGAGTGAACATAAGAACATAAGAAGAGCCATGCTGAATCGGGCCTCAGCCCATCTAGTCCAGCATTCTGTGTCACACAGTGGCCCACTAGTTGTACACAGGGATCTCTAGCAGAAAGGAGGGCAGAACCCTCACCTGCTCCCGACCCCCCACAACCAGTACCCGGGGAAATCCTGCCTGCCTCCATCAACACAGAGGTGGCACTTGGATGTCCATTTCAGTAGCTACTGATTCCCTTGGTGAGAGGGGGGAGTGATAGAGAGAGTGAAAGAGAAAGAGGGGGGAGTGAGAGACTGAGAGAGAGTGACAGAGAGAGGGGAGAGAGACACACACACAGACACACACACACACAGGGACACACAGAGAAAGCGAGAGAGAGAGGAGATGTCATCCCACAGAGAGAGAGAGAGAGAGAGGGCAGGAGAGAGGGCAGGAGTGAGGGAGGGAGTGATAGATAGGAATAGAGAGAGAGTGAGTGGTACATAGAGAGAGATTGGGTGATACACACAGAGTGAGTACACAGATATAGAGAGACACACAGAGAGCGAGTGATAGAGAGAGTGTGTGATGGAGAATAATATACACAGAGACACAGTGATAGATAAAGATAGGGATAGATAGATAGATAGAGAGAGAGACAGACAGACAAACACAGGAAGTTATAGAGAGAGAGAAATAGGTAGATAGGGATAGAGGGATAGAGAGAGAGAGAGAGAGACACAGAGAGAGAGAGAGACACACACACACACAGACATGGCACAGCAACGCGTGCCGGGTACAGCTAGTATAGATAGAGATAGAGATAGATAGATAGATAAGAACAGAGAGAGAGATTGACAGCTGTTGAGCAAGACCTTTGTGTGTGTCTTTCTGCCATTCCTGCCAGGATATCTATGTTGTGTTCATCGAAACAGGCCCAGGTTTCACACTGAGTGTATAAATACATTCAAAAACATATTAACTATATGTATTACTGAGTGTCGTTTTGTGTCATATTGGTTGGTGGTGTGCCCCAGGATTTTGTAAATGTAAAAAGTGTGCTCAAAAAAGGTTGGGAAACACTACTGTAGGGTATGTGAAGATGAGAAGTTTTCTGTCTGAAAAGTGATGGACTGCAACCCTTTAGCCATTTTTTTTTGTTTTCATCAAGTCATGGTATATATACAAAATGTCATTCATACCAATGAACTGCTTGCTCTCTTTGAAGCAGTGTCGCACGATATAAAAATACTTCTTTTGTGCCTATTGCAGGTTACACTTCACATCAGAAGACATGGACAGCAGCAGTTTCATCCAGTTTGATGTTCCTGAGTACAGCAGCACCGTACTGAGCCAGCTGAATGAGCTTCGCCTGCAGGGAAAGCTTTGTGATATCATTGTACACATCCAGGGTCAGCCCTTCAGAGCTCACAAAGCCGTTCTGGCTGCCAGTTCTCCATATTTCCGCGACCATTCAGCATTGAGCACCATGAGTGGCCTGTCAATCTCAGTCATCAAGAACCCCAATGTCTTTGAGCAGCTCCTCTCTTTTTGTTACACTGGAAGGATGTCCTTGCAGCTGAAAGATGTTGTCAGTTTTTTAACCGCCGCTAGTTTTCTACAGATGCAATGTGTCATCGATAAGTGCACGCAGATACTGGAAAGCATTCATTCGAAGATCAGCGTCGGCGAAGTCGATTCCGTCACCGTGGGGGGCGAGGACCCTCCGGAAAATCACAACGGAGTGAAAGACGGTAGTTACTTTGCCAATCCCGTCGAAATCTCCCCTACGTATTGCCCCCGGGTGCGGCAGTCTGCATCCGGGTGCGACCTCCAAATGGAAACAACGCCAACGAAGGGCCTGCGTAGCCACCTCCAAGAAGAAGGGCATTCGGACCGCGGAAGCAGCGGGAGCGTTTCCGAATACGAGATTCAGATAGAAGGCGATCATGACCAAGCTGACTTGGTCATCCGAGAGAGCCCGGCCGCCGAGGTCAAAGTCAAAATGGAAAAAAACGACCGGCCAAGTTGTTCGGATAGCTCTTCGCTGGGCGACGACGGGTACCATACGGAAATGGTCGACGGGGAGCAAGTAGTGGCCGTCAACGTTGGCTCCTATGGCTCCGTTTTACAGAATGCCTACTCGTACTCTCATGGGACGTCCCATTCTGCTGGAATATCGGAATCCTTTGGAAGGAACTCGAGCTCTTCGCGGTCCATGCTGGGCTCTTCCAGAGGCCGAGGGCGCCAGAAGCGGGTCTCTGCAAGCCACTTGCATGGCGACATCCCAGCCCTGGCGCAAGGAGGAGATGGCGAGTCGGCGCGGAGCCAACCGAGCTACGACGACAGTCCGAGGGAAAGGAACGTCAGAGGTCACTGGTACGCCTACAGTGAAAGGCTCATCTGTATATACTGCGGGAAGTCTTTCAACCAGAAAGGGAGTCTTGATCGGCATATGAGGCTACACATGGGGATCACCCCCTTTGTGTGCAAGTATTGTGGGAAAAAGTATACGCGCAAGGACCAGCTGGAGTACCATATCCGCGGGCACACCGACGACAAGCCTTTCCGCTGTGAGGTTTGTGGGAAATGCTTTCCTTTCCAGGGAACCCTGAACCAGCACCTGCGCAAGAACCACCCCGGGGTGGCGGAGATAAGGAGCCGAATGGAGTCTCCGGAAAGAACAGAGGCCTACGGCGAACCGCGAGAGGATGACGCCTTGGCCTCTGAAACCTTGGATTACAGCATGGAGATGCACACGTCGGATTGAGAACGCCTGTGCCCCCCTCGGCACAGCCCAAGCAAAAGCACACCGATCAACGCATTTCCTTCTTGTTGCTTTGGATCGTTTTGTCAACAGATGACGACCGCGATGGGATTTTCCTTCCCTTTTTTTGTTTTGTTTTTGAGCAAGTGTTGTGGGTGTTGTTTCTGTTTTGTTTTGAAGGAAGTAGGGGTAGCTTTATTCCCTAAAGATTTTATATATACATACATACATACATATATATATATAAAGGGAGAAAATATTATAGAAATGATGCACTTGCAGTGGGTGGGGCTATGGCAATGACAGGTAAACAAGGCAAGTTTAAGAGGCCGACACACCAAGAGTGTGTTGTACTTTGCGCACCCGATCCTATTGCATGTCTACTTGGAAAGAAGTCCGACTGAATTCAGTGGGACTTACCGTATATACTCGAGTATAAGCCAAGGCACCTAATCTTACCACAAGAAGCTTATTGACTCAAGTTTAAACCGAGGTTGGGAAATGCAACAGCTACTCGTCAATTTCACAATAAAAACAGATGCCAATAAAATGGCATTAATTGAGGCATCAATAGGTGAAATATTTTTGAATATTTACCGTATTTCAAAGAAAAACAGTCTCTGTAAGTGGAAATGTCGGGTCAACAAAAACAATATGGTATCCATAATAATTTTATAATAATAATACTTCATTTGTATCAGTGCCCACGATAGGGAATTATTGGTTGCTTACCTGTAACCGTAGTTCCCTGAGTGGTCACCTGTGAATTCGTACACTCCCGCCCGTGTACCC
This sequence comes from Anolis apletophallus, assembly GCA_030556195.1. NCBI lineage: Eukaryota > Metazoa > Chordata > Lepidosauria > Squamata > Anolidae > Anolis > Anolis apletophallus. The sequence goes on along the minus strand of JARBWK010000201.1, from coordinate 22,779 downwards.
TCCTCCCCTCTGGTCATGCCTCTTCCTTCTGGCTGCTGGTGCGGCGGAAGAGAACTGAGGCGATAGCTCCGCAGTGGGCTATTTATAAGGGAGTGGGCGGGGCTTCACTAATGATTGGCATTTGTATTTCTAGAAGGTTCCGACATTGCTTTGCGCTGGCGCACAATACCACATGTACGAACTACGGTTACAGGTAAACAACCAATAATATCCTGCCCTATCTCCCCGTGGGCACCCAGGCCGGCTCTCAACATAGTAACGGACAAACATTCAATGCCTATATAAACAATAATGTATACATATAGATACAGATATACAGATAGATGGGAATCTCTAGATATCTATATGTATATAGGATTTGCAAACATGAGGGGGAAATTCATATATAAAATTAATGTATATAGATACAGATCTATAGGTACATTCTAGGGATTGCAAAGGCTTGCAGGGAGAAATGGCTATATATCTGTAGGAGAGAATAACAAATATTGATATTCCTGACTCGACAGGGCTTCTCTCCCTCTCCAGAGAGCAAGGGAAGATTTGGAAACGAAAACACACTGTTAAGGGAGGGGTAGACGCGAGAGAAATATATCCTATATTGCAAGCAATGGCCTTCAGGCTCCACTTCCCAGCTTGACCCCATTATAAGCCAAAGGAGACTATTTTGGCTGGAAAAACCTGGCTTATCTTCGAGTATATATGGTGACTTCTGGTTCGTCTGCTAGGATTGCAGCCTTAAGTATAAATAAAGAGTCCAAGGGTATCATCAATTCATTATATCCCTTTGATCATCAATGAATTCAATAATAATACAATTGTCTTATATGGATCTATGCAACGGATATTTATAATCCAATTTCGTCAGGTAGAGGCCTAAATCCAAATTCAAAAACGAAAGGTCCCAGAGTTGAAGTTCACTTATTCCCAATCAAAAGTAATTCAAAACCAATGTAATCCACAAAATAAGGTTTCAAACTCTGTTACGGTCGACGGACTAAAGGTATCTTTGCGCTGAGCCGTTTCGCCCCACTGGGCTTCCTCGGGACCGTGGACATATCCGTTTCGAATAAAGGTCGTAGTAAATAAGAATTATGTAGTGTGGACACAGCCACTTAATTCAGTCAAAGGTCCGGACCTTTGACTGAATTAAGTGGCTGTGTCCACACTACATAATTCTTTTTTACTACGATTGGGAAATCCCGGACCCTGTGCAACTGGACCTTTATTTGAAACGGATACCTCCACGGTCAACGTGGATGTATCTTTCAAACTCTGTTATGGTCGACGGACAAAAGGGATCTTTGCACTGAGCCGTTTCGCGCCACCGGGCTTTCTCAGGACCGTGGAGGTATCCGTTTCGAATAAAGGTCGTAGTAAATAAGAATTATGTAGTGTGGACACAGCCACTTAATTCAGTCAAATCTCCGGACCTTTGACTGAATTAAGTGGCTGTGTCCACACTACATAATTCTTATTTACTACGATTGGGAAATACCGGACCCTGTGACGGATACCTCCACGGTTGACGTGGACGTATCTTTCAAACTCTGTTATGGTCGACGGACAAATGGTATCTTTGCGCTGAGCCGTTTCGCCCCACCGGGCTTCCTCGAGACCGTGGAGGTATCCGTTTCGAATAAAGGTCCAGTTGCACAGGGTCCGGGATTTCCCAATCGTAGTAAATAAGAATTATGTGGTGTGGACACCGCTACTTAATTCAGTCAAAGGTCCGGAGATTTGACTGAATTAAGTGGCTGTGTCGACACTACATAATTCTTATTTACTACGACCTTTATTCGAAACGGATATGTCCACGGTCCCGAGGAAGCCCGGAGGGGTGAAACGGCTCAGTCCGTCGACCCTAACAGAGTTTGAAACCTTATTTTCTGGATTACAATGAATTACTTTTGATTGGGAATAACTATAAACTTCCAACTCTGGGACCTTTCGTTTTTGAATTTGGATTTAGGACTCTACCTGACAAAATTGGATTATAAATATCCGTTGCATAGATCCATATAAGACCATTGTATTATTATTGAATTTATTGAAGACCAAAGGAATATAAATTGGTGATACTCTTGGACTCTTTGTTTACTTATACTTTTGGCTTTAGGGGAACCAACTCTCTCTCTTTGCTTAGGATTGCAGCCTTAACCAAACAAATGCATAGGAATGCCTCCCAGACAGGCCTGGGCAAACTTGGGCCCTCCAGGTGTTTTGGACTCCAACTCCCACAATTCCTAACAGCCGGTAGGCTATTAGGAATTGTGGGAGTTGGAGTCCAAAACACCCGGAGGGCCCAAGTTTGCCCAGGCCTGCTCCCAGAGATCCCATCCATGTGTCATACTAAGTTTGGGGCTTGGGCGGAGTTTTATTTGGGTTTTTTTTGGAGTAACTATTTTGATAGCTTTGAATTTTATATAATATATTATTATTATGATTATATATAAACGTATATAAAATGTTCACTTTTTTCTCTTCTGGATGAGGGTGAATGTAGACATACCTTTACATGGGAAAGGAGAGGAAAACGCCTCTCTACTACAAGTCTTTCAACTGTTAATATATATTTTTTTCTTTTTTTGGAGGGAATGTTTTCACGAAGCTTTTCCCGCCGTGCGCAACTCTTTTGTGTGTTCCAAAAGCGAACGGACCTTATTCCGAAAATAAGGTTTGCTCCATAGCATAAACATAAACCAAATGCCATAAATGTATTAACTTAACGATGGGGATTGTTTGGGGGGCTTTTTTAAAAAAAATAATCTTGTCTAGACTACAAACTGGACAACCTGTGGTGCTGAAATCCCCTCTTTTTGTACAAAAAAAGTGTTGTTATATTAGCCAACCCAAACGTAGCATTGTGGTTTTCGCTGTTTTGTACTACTCCTCGGAATCTACCTTCATATCGTACTGTAGAGGTATACCAGGTGAATCAATCTTACCTTAATTTCTCTTTGAGTTGACGCAACAGTCGACTTAAAGGGATGTTGTCGGGAAATCTACAGTATTTCAGATCAGTATTCTCGCAGGTTCTCTTTTTCAGGTGCGCCGTGAACTTCTTGTTTACCATTTTCCAGTGAAGCCGAAGCACTTGTATTTTTTACTTTTTCTCTAATGATAATATGTTGGAATTATGAGCAATATCTCCCATTGTATTAGATAAGGTTGGGGTCGGGGTTGTTTTCGCCGTAATTACAGTGGCTGCTCCGTTTTTGTTTGTTTTTTTCTTGCAGGGCCAATAAGTATCTTTATATACACGCTATATACGAGGGGCGTTCTTTAAAGGTTTCCCTTGACCCACTTCCTGTGGACTGAGAGCAATGTAATTTGGCCCAATTCTGAGTCCTTCTCTCCATCGGTGCCACTAGGGACACATATTTCTCTCATCTTTTGAAGCAACTGTAAACACTACGCCTGGGCAATCGTTGTTCTAAAGTACTTACAAAACTAAAGTTCTGGTGGTGAACACTAGGTGGCGCTGGTGCTTTGCTTCTACAGTGTTGCTAAAGTTCTGGTGGTGAAAACTAGGTGGCGCTGGTGCTTTGCTTCTACAGTGTTGCTAAAGTTCTGGTGGTGAACACTAGGTGGCGCTGGTGCTTTGCTTCTACAGTGTTGCTAAAGTTCTGGTGGTGAACACTAGGTGGCGCTGGTGCTTTGCTTCTACAGTGTGGCTAAAGTTCTGGTGGTGAACACTAGGTGGCGCTGGTGCTTTGCTTCTACAGTGTTGCTAAAGTTCTGGTGGTGAAAACTAGGTGGCGCTGGTGCTTTGCTTCTACAGTGTTGCTAAAGTTCTGGTGGTGAAAACTAGGTGGTGCTGGTGCTTTGCTTCTACAGTGTTGCTAAAGTTCTGGTCGTGAACACTAGGTGGCACTGGTGCTTTGCTTCTACAGTGTTGCTAAAGTTCTGGTGGTGAAAACTAGGTGGCGCTGGTGCTTTGCTTCTACAGTGTTGCTAAAGTTCTGGTGGTGAAAACTAGGTGGCGCTGGTGCTTTGCTTCTACAGTGTTGCTAAAGTTCTGGTGGTGAAAACTAGGTGGCGCTGGTGCTTTGCTTCTACAGTGTTGCTAAAGTTCTGGTGGTGAAAACTAGGTGGCGCTGGTGCTTTGCTTCTACAGTGTTGCTAAAGTTCTGGTGGTGAAAACTAGGTGGCGCTGGTGCTTTGCTTCTACGGTGTTGCTAAAGTTCTGGTGGCGAACATTTCAGAACTCTAACAAAACTTTCAAAACTTCATTATTATTTCATTATTGTCTATTTTTAAGACAGAACCAATTAGGAACTGCCATATATAACGAAATTTTGAAAGTTTTGTTAGCATTCTGAAATGTTCACCACCCGAACTTTAGCAACACCGTAGAAGCATTTATTGAAGTTGACAGGTTGCTCCAAAAGCCACGTTGTGACTTCGGAAATCAGAGTCTCCTCATCTGAAAAATGTTTGCCCTTCCAAAATACTTGTATTGTTGGAAAGAGGTGGAAGTCCGTTGGTGAGTGTTCAGGTGAATAAGGGAAATCAGGGGCGGATCTTAGTGGAGGCAAAGTAAGCGGCCGCCTCAGGGCGCCACGTGGCCAAGGGCGCATCCGGCCCCGGCCGCCAGGTTCAACGCATCATGCTGCAGGCGGGCGGCGCGCGGCTCCGCCCCATCTGCAAAATGTTCCTTTTCATCCTCTTGGGCAGGCCTGGGCAAACTTTGGCCCTCCAGGTGTTTTGGACTCCAACTCCCACAATTCCTAACTGCCGGTAGGTGAGCATGCCACATTGGCCTGTCACCTATAGAGACTTGGATCATCAAACATGTGCAGTTTCAGCGTCCTGAGATAAATAGAAGTGGGTCAGGGGAAATCCTTCAGGAATGCCCCTCGTATATCTTGCTTTATTTACATTTGGTAACTTCCTAATATGGTGCTATATATTTCTCTCTCTCTCATAAAACAGCATAGCATAGAAAATAAGAAAGCTTAAGTTGCGGGGAAAGGCCCTGCGTAGCTTTCCAGTTGGCTTAAAAACAGACCTCAAAATTGTGAGCTGGCAAATGTTACTGTATGGAAACTCTACGTCATACTTACTGTTTGTCTGAAGCGTATACTCGGTATACTCAGGCTTGGCAAAATGAGATGCTTCCCTCTGTTTATATTGTGTTGAGTTGGGAAGATTTATTTGGCTATCTGGGTGAATAAAGAGCTTTATAGCAATGCGTTATGGAAGGCTTTCATGGCTGCAAACACTACGGTGTTGTGAGTTTTCCAGGCTGTCTGGCCATGTCCAGAAGCATTCTCTCCCACATCTCATTTCACCCAGAGGTTGTGAGGTCTGTTGGACACTGGGCAAGTGGACTTTACATCTGTGGAATAATGTCCAGGGGTGGGAGAAAGAACTCTTCTCTATTTGAGGCAAGTGTGAATGTTGCGATTGGCCAGCTTGATGAGCATCGAATGGCCTTGCAGCTTCAAAGCCTGGCTGCTTCCTGCTTGGGGGTATCCTTTAGTGGGAGGTGTTAGCTGGCCCTGATTGTTTCCTGTCTCCAATTCCTCTTTTTTGAGTGTTGCGAAGACAGCGCTGATGAAAGCGTTCGAGGAGTCGTAGATGTTGGCGATAGGTGACCCATGTTTCAGACCCATAGAGGAGAATAGACAGTATGATAGCTCTGTACACACTGATTTTGGTGCTTTGCCTCAGGTGATTGTTGCTCCAGACTCTTTTGTGAAGCTTTCCGAATGCACTCTATGCCTTTGCTAATCTGTGGTCGATCTCTTTGTCAATCTTGGCATCCGAAGAGATGATGCTTCCCGGGTAGGTGAACTGCTGAACGGACTTAAGCACAGATTTGCCTATGCTGACATGGGGGTGATGGTGTTCTTCCTGTGGTGCGGGCTGGTAGAGGACTTCCGTTTTCTTCAGGCTAACTTCCAACCCAATCAACTCTGCAACTGTTGCAAAGCAGGATGTGAGGCGCTGCAGGGCTGCTTCTGAATGGGCGACAAGGGCAGCATCGTCAGCAAAAAGCAGCTCACGGTCTAGATAGTTTAGAGTCTTAGTCCGATTTGCCTATGCTGATGTGAGGATGATGGTGCTCTTCCTGTGGTGCGGGCTGGTAGAGGACTTCCGTTTTCTTCAGGCTGACTTCCAGCCCAAACACCTCTACAGCTGTTGCAAAGCAGGATGTGAGGCACTGCAGGGCTGCTTCTGAATGGGCGACAAGGGCAGCATCGTCAGCAAAAAGCAGGTCATGGTCTAGATAGTTTAGAGTCTTAGTCCGATTTGCCTATGCTGATGTGAGGATGATGGTGTTCTTCCTGTGGTGTAGGCTGGTAGAGGACTTCCGTTTTCTTCAGGCTGACTTCCAGCCCAAACAGCTCTGCAGCTGTTGCAAAGCAGGACGTGAGGCGCTGCAGGGCTGCTTCTGAATGGGCGACAAGGGCAGCATCGTCAGCAAAAAGCAGGTCATGGTCTAGATAGTTTAGAGTCTTAGTCCGATTTTCCTATGCTGATGTGGGGATGGTGGTGTTCTTCCTGTGGTGTGGGCTGGTAGAGGACTTCCGTTTTCTTCAGGCTGACTTCCAGCCCAAACAGCTCTGCAACTGTTGCAAAGCAGGATGTGAGGCGCTGCAGGGCTGCTTCTGAGTGGGCGACAAGGGCAGCATCGTCAGCAAAAAGCATATTTACAGTCTACTTGCCTAGTTTCCAACAGACCTCTATGCAGATGCCCTCACTGATTAACTTTGCAGCTGCAAGGCCATTCAGTGCTAATTGAGGTGGCTAGTTGCAACATTCAAACTTGCCTCAAGCAGACTAGAGGTTGTTGGGGTTTTTTTTTTTATCCCACCTTGGACTTTATTCCGCAGATATATAAACCTCACTTGCCTAGTTTCCAACAGACCTCACCACCTTTGGTGATGCCTTCCATAGATGTGGGCGAAACGTCAGGAGAGAGTGCTTCTGGAACATGGCCAGACAGCCCGGAGAACTCACAGGAACCCAGGTTTATCGATGAGGCTGGGCAGAGGGGACAAGGCGTCAAGGCATGTGTTTTTGTCACTTTGTTATGGGGAATATAGCATTGTTGCGACTCAGTTTCCCCTTTGCATGAGCTTCCAGCTCATCCCTTGCACGCCATAACTCGCTGCTTCTGCTCAAAGCCAATCGGAGAGATGTAGGATGTACTTTTTCCCTTCTTCGCTGTACAAAACAGTGGGAACGAGTAAGTCCTAGGAATCTAGCGACACCTCTGCCAAATCCGCAGTTTGAGAACATGTGAATGAATGTCTTTGCTGACTTCCGAGCATATTTATTTTTGTATTTTAGTACGTTGACGTGTCTGAATCTGAGCCTCCGCTTGTGTGATTCCCTTCGCTTCTCTAACAACTGTGAATCTGAACCCAAAAAGTCGCACGTGGCTTTTCCCTTGTTTTGGGGTTTCCTAACCCTCCGGTGACGTTTTCTTTCCGCCGAGGCTTCTGGCATATTTGAAATGTATTTTTTTCCCTGTGGTTTAAACACTGAAAACACAGCTGTGGTTTTGCTTCGGGAGGGCGGCTGGTATATCATGACTGGAGCTTGTGAACATCTATTCTGCAAAGTACTCTATTTGGAATATATAAGCAACGTATACACTCACTTCTGTTTTTTCTTCTCCTGGATTTCATTGGTCGAGAGCTGCATTTTCTGGCTTGCAGTGGTTTAAGGGGCTCAGAGCGTTGTTTGGTATTTTCATGAATCTTGCCACCTTGGAAAATAGAGTGTTGCCATTTTGTTAATTTTTGGTGATCAGGATTGGTTTACCTAACTGCGCGCATATTAAATCGGGTCTTCTCTGTACATCAGGGCTGCCCAGGAACTCGGTTGCGATCTACCAGTTCCCCGGGACTGATCAATCCAGGATGGGGCGCTTCCAGAGGACCGAGGCAGGTCAATCCCAGGATGGGGCAGCTTCTCAGGCTTGAGGGATGGCCTTGTGCTAGCTATGCCACCACTGGCCACTACCATCCTCAAGCCTGGAGCTGCTGGTAGAGCCAGCAGCTTCTCTGGCTTCTCCAGGCTGGATGGCAGTGCCAAGCCAGTGGTGGCATAGCTAGCACAAGGCTGGCTTGGCACTGCCATCCTCAAGCCTGGAGAAGCTGCTGGGAGCTCCAAAGCAAGAGGGGGGGGGGGGCTTGGCACGGCCTGGCTCCGCCCTCTGGGTTCCGCTCTACCAGCAGCTTCTCCAGGCTTGAGGGTGGCAATGCCAAGCCAGTGGTGGTATAGCTAGCACAAGGCTGGCTTGGCATTGCCATCCTCAAGCCTGGAGAAGCTGCTGGGAGCTCCAAAGCAAGAGGGAGGGGCGGGCTTGGCGCGGCCTGGCTCCGCCCCTCTGGCTTCCGCTCTACCAGCAGCTTCTCCAGGCTTGAGGATGGCAATGCCAAGCCAGTGGTGGTATAGCTAGCACAAGGCTGGCTTGGCACTGCCATCCTCAAGCCGGGAGAAGCTGCTGGGAGCTCCAAAGCCAGAGGGGGGGGGCGGGGCTTGGCGCGGCCTGGCTCCGCCCCCCTCTGGCTTCCGCTCTCCCAGCAGCTTCTCCAGGGTTGAGGATGGCAATGCCAAGCCAGCCTTGTGCTAGCTATGTCACCACTGGCTTGGCATTGCCATCCTCAAGCCTGGAGAAGCTGCTGGGAGCTCCAAAGCCAGAGGAAATGGGGCGGGGCTTGGCACGACCTGGCTCCGCCCCCTCTGGCTTCCGCTCTACCAGCAGCTTCTCCAGGCTTGAGGATGGTAGTGCCAAGCCAGTGGTGGCATAGCTAGCACAAGGCCATCCTCAAGCCTGGAGAAGCTGCTGGTAGAGCGGAAGCCAGAGGGGGCCGGAGCCAGGACGCACCAAGCCCCGCCCCTCCCCTCCCCTCTCCAGCCTTGAGGAGGTAGGTAGATACCGTATATACTCAAGTGTAAACCGACCCGAATATAAGCCGCAGCACCTAATTTAACCACAAAAACTGGGAAAACATATTGACTCGAGTCTAAGTTAAGGGTGGAAAATGCAGCACCAAAATAAAAATATATACCAATAAAATTACATTAATTGAGGCAGTGTTTCCCAACCAGTGTGCTGTGGCACACTAGTGTGCCGTGAGCTATCATCAGGTGTGCCGTGGGAGATTGGAGATAGAAGAGAGAGAGAGACCGCAAACACAGCCTCCTTTTGGGAAGACTTGTGCCGCGGGACTCACCACTTGCCTTCTTGGGCTTCCCCCTCCCCTCCGCTCCTTCCTCGGCCTCGGAAGGGTTTGAGCCGAAAGGCGAGGACTGCGTCAGTCAGAAAGAGCCACGCGGAGAGAGAGAGAAGATCCTGGGATGAGACTTCCCCGGGTCCCCTGGCTGCCTGGGGGCGGATCTACACCGTAGCATTCGTGCAGTGAGGCACCCCTTGGTCTTCCAGGGCTCAAGGCTGGGGAATCCCGGGATTTGTAGTTTGGGGAGGCTCAGGGTGGTGTCAAACTACCACTCCCATGATTCCTTCGCACTCAGCCAAGGCGGGTCAAGGGGCGTTCGGGACACAGGGTTTCACACTGAGTGTATAAATACATTTAAAAACATATTAACTATATGTATTACTGTGTTAGAGTGTCATTTTGTGCCATTTTGGTTGGTGGTGTGCCCTTGGATTTTGTCAATGTAAAAAATGTGCCGTGGCTCAATAAAGGTTGGGAAACACTGAATTGAGGCATCGGTAGGTTAAATGTTTCTGAATATTTCACATATTTTCAAAGAAAAACAGTAAATTAGCTGGAGCTGGCAGACAGGAGCTCACCCTTCTCCCTGGGTTCGAATCGCCAACCTTTCGGTCAGCAGTCCTGCCAGCTCAAGGGTTTAACCCATTGTGCCACCGGTATCTTTTCCTGAAATAGCCTTGCGTTTGAGAGAACTTCCCATAAATCCCAAGCCGGGCGGTTACGAATGATCTCCTTTGGACTGGTGCTGCGGTGCCTTTAAAGCCAATCTGTTTCTTTAATCCTGAATTATTAAAGAAGCAAGGGTCCATTAACTTTGTGTTCCCTGATGTGTTTGTATTCAGAATTCTTCTTAGTTTATCGATTTGTTTGGACTGGTTTTGGTTTACCAAAGAGTGACTTACCCAAAATTCTGCGGAGTTCCAATTTTACAGCTTTCAGGTTCAAAAAAAAGCATATATCGAGACTGTTAACAGCCTAATAGTGGTTGACGTCTTCCTCAGATGCCATTTTGGTTAGTTCGATGTCTTGCTCGTTCATGTCCAATGTGTTATTGATCCCTTCCTCCTGCTTCCTGGGGTTAAGAATTATTATCAAGCCATAATACAGTACTGTAAAGACCAGAGGGCGCTTCTGAGAACAGGTCTGAGTGGAATCGAATCAGGACAAGTTGACGTAGTTGTTTCACATCCAGTGGGATGTAAGCTTGGCGAAAGGGTGCTTCGCACAAGTCTCCCTCCGCACTTTTTGGCGGCAGGGCAGAGCAAGAAATCAGTCTTGAATGTGCATTGGGATGGACAACATGCAGACTAAGCCAGTGTTTCCCAATCGCTGGGACGCGGCACAGTAGTGTGCCGTGACGGATCTCCTGCTGTGCCGCGAGGAAAAACTCTCTGCCCCCCCATTCCTTCCTTCCTCCTCCTGCCGAACTCCTGCTGCTTGGGGGAGGAGGAGGGGCCAGGCAGCAGCGAAGAAAAAGAAGGGGCCGGGGCGCCGCCTCTTTGGGCCATTTCCCCAGCCAGCCTCCAATCCGCCATGACTCCCGCCCCTCGCTCGCTGAAGCCGCATGGAGGCGCCCTGCCCACTGAAGTCCGTCCACCGCTCATTGTCCTCCTCCGCGCGGTTTCAGCGAGCGAGCTGAAGCTGGAGAAAGGGGGCGGGGCATAGCGCGGTCTGGCTACGTCCCCCCCGGCTTTGGCTCTCCCAGAGCTTCTCCAGCTTTGAGGGGGCAGTGCCAAGCCAGGCTCTGCCACCGCTGGCTGTGCCACCGCTGGCTGGAGGGCATGCACTGTCCCCTCAAGGCTGGAGAAGCTGGAGAAGCTGGAGGGAGAGCTGAAGCCAGGGGGCTGGAGGGGCATGGGGGGCATGGCCTGGCCTGGCTCCCCCTCCCCCAGCTTCAGCTCTGCCACCGCTGGCTTGGCACTGCCCCCTCAAGGCTGGAGAAGCTGGGGGAGCTGAAGCCAGGGGGAGGGGCATGGCATGGCCTGGCTCCGCCCCCTCCCCCAGCTCAGCTCTGCCACCGCTGGCTTGGCACTGCCCCCTCAAGGCTGGAGAAGCTGTGGGAGAGCTGAAGCCAGGGGGAGGGGCATGGCATGGCCTGGCTCCGCCCCCTCCCCCAGCTTCAGCTCTGCCACCGCTGGCTTGGCACTGCCCCCTCAAGGCTGGAGAAGCTCTGGGAGAGCTGAAGCTGGGGAGGGCATGGCATGGCATGGCCTGGCCCCCCCCTCCCCCAGCTTCAGCTCTGCCACCGCTGGCTTGGCACTGCCCCCTCAAGGCTGGAGAAGCTCTGGGAGAGCTGAAGCCAGGGGGGAGGAGGGGCATGGCATGGCCTGGCTCCGCCCCCTCCCCCCAGCTTCAGCTCTGCGATCGCTGGCTTGGCACTGCCTCCTCAATGCTGGAGAAGCTGTGGGAGAGTTGAACCTGGGGGAGGGGCAGGGCATGGCACGGCCTGGCTCTGCCCCCTCCCCCCAGCTTCAGCTCTGCCACCACTTGCTTGGCACCACCCCCTCAAGGCTGGAGAAGCTCTGGGAGAGCTGAAGCCGGGGAGGAGGGGCGGGGCATAGCGCGTCCTGGCTCCTCCCCCGGTTTCGGCACTCCCAGCATCTGCTCCCAGCAGGCCACCATCCCCCAGCCGTTCTTTACTGTATTAGAGTGTCATTTTCTGCCATTTTGGTTGGTGGTATACCCGCAGATTTTTTTAATGTTAAAAGTGTGCCGCGGCTCAAAAAAGGTTGGGAAACACTGGACTAAGCGACCTCAAAGTATGTACAAAAGGTGTTCATTAAAGATTTCCCCTGACCCACTTGCTGTGGACTGAGAGCAATGAAACTTGGCCCGGTTTTGAGTCCTTCTCTCCGTCGGTGCCACAATCTAGGGCCACACTCTTCTCCCACCTTTGGAAGCAACTCTAAACACCTCGCTTGTAGAAGTCGACAGGTTGCTCCAAAAGCCACGCCGTGACTTCGGAAATCAGGATCTCGTCATCTGAAAAAGGCTTGTCCTTCAAAAATAACGTCCTTGTCGGAAAGAGGTGGGTTATCGGTTCATAGTTGTAAATGGGCACGTAACCTATAGAGACTTAGATCATTACACACGTGTAATTTCAGCATCCTGTGATAAACAGAAGGGGGTCGGGACATCTTTAATGAACGCCCTACGAAACCAGCAAACGATACACTTCAAATTGAGGTGCCACTGCATCTAAATCGTGCCTTGTCACATCAGGGTCATAGGGTAATATCTCAGAATCCATTCAAAGTTCATCCCTTACGTCCATCCCGGTGTGAAGCGTGCCGCAAACTATTTTCAATAATTTAGTGGGGAAGTGAAAAACCTACAGATTGGTGAACAGTTTTAGGTCGGTCAACAATAATGCAGGAATGGAAGAAGCAGGGGTTTGAAACGTTGGGTTGAAGTACGTGAACTTCTACAGATTGCTTCGTAATTGAGTCTCTTAATCTACCTTTTAGATATATAGACCAGTGTTTCCCAACCGCTGTTCCGCGACACACTAGTGTTCCGTGAGAGATCGGCTGGTGTGCCGCGGAAAAACCTCTCTTCCCCTCCTTTCTTCCTAGTGTTCCCTGGGGGTGCCTTCCCCTCGCGTGGGAGGCCCTCCCTCCTCCCTTCCTTCTTCATCCCTCCTTCCTGCCGGCCTCTCCCTCCTGCCTGGCTCACCGGCGTTGTTGACCAGGAGGACCCTTTCCGGGGGCGGCCCCACGCCTTCTTCCCCCTCGCCCTCCATGTGCCGTTGGGCTTCCCGGGCGGCGCAGAGGAGGCTTTGGGCGGTGTGGGGCTGGGCCAGGTCTGCGGGAAAGGCACGAAGGGGAAGGCGCGGCCGGTCCTGGCAGAGCAGTGGTTTCAACTCCCGCAGCGGGCCTTCCGCCCGTCCCGAGAGGAGCAGCGCCGAGCCCAGGGAGAGGGGCGCGGCCAGGCGGAGGCATACGACCCGGCCCAGACCCCGCGACGCCCCCGTCACCACGCACAGGCTTTGGTCCAAGCCTGGCTCACCGGCGTTGTTGACCAGGAGGACCCTTTCCGGGAGGCGGCCCCATGCCTTCTTCTGCCAGTGGGCTTCCCGGGTGGCGCAGAGGAGGCTTTGGGCGACATGGGGCTGTGCCAGGTCTGCGGGGAGGGCGCGCAGGCGGAGGCGCGGCCAGTCCTAGCAGAGCAGCGCCTTCAGCTCCTGCAGTGGGCCCTCCACCCGGCCCGAGAGGAGCAGCGCCGAGCCCAGGGAGAGTAGCTCGGCCAGGCGGAGGCATACGACCCGGCCCAGACCCCGCGATGCCCCCGTCACCACGCACAGGCTTTGGTCCAAGCCTGGCTCACCGGCGTTGTTGACCAGGAGGACCCTTTCCGGGAGGCGGCCCCGCGCCTTCTGCCAGTGGGCTTCCCGGGCGGTGCAGAGGAGGCTTTGGGCGGCGTGGGGCTGTGCCAGGTCTGCGGGGAGGGCGCGCAGGCGGAGGCGCGGCCAGTCCTAGTAGAGCAGCGCCTTCACCTCCTGCAGTGGGCCCTCCACCCGGCCCGAGAGGAGCAGCGCCGAGCCCAGGGAGAGTAGCTCGGCCAGGCGGAGGCATACGACCCGGCCCAGACCCCGCGACGCCCCCGTCACCGCGCACAGGCCCCGAGAAGCTAGGCAGCCAGGCAGGCAGGAGGGAAAGGAGGAAGAGGGAGGGGCCTGGGCCGAAAGGGGGCGGAGTCTGGGTGGAGGCCAGGCCCCGAGTGACCAGGTGTGCCGCGGCTCAAAAAAGGTTGGGAAACACTGATATAGACAATGTGAAAAAAACCACCCAGCAACAGTGTCCTTTTTTAATTTTTTACTTTCAATGTTTTAACCTTCTATACAAGCTGTGAAAAAGGAAATTTTATACTTCTTTGTGAACCTTTTGTGGTTTGGAGCCACGGTTAATTTCTTTTTCCTAACCGACTTACCTTCCATATAGTTTTTACTGAAGTTGTAAATAAACTCAAGACAATAGCTCTGTAAATAAGTGAGTTTTTTTTTAAAAAAAATACACAAAATTAGGCAGGCTGATTCTGTATTAAAGTGTGAATGCTTTTCGCGGCAGGAAGGATGCTGTCTATTCACTGTTTGGACAGGATTTACTGTAAGCCGAAGCCAGGACTGATCTCAAGAGGAAACTTGTGGGATTGCAGTAGCCTCGCATAGGGTTGTTTTAGGGTATGATGTATTCCTGTTGTGTTTTGCTCATTTGGGGTGTTGCAAACATAACGGGCCCGACTGGGGTCAGATTTACACATCGCAGCAAATCATGGTTTGTGTTGAATATGGCTTACAACAGTGGTTCGCAACCTGTGGGGCCCCAGGTGTTTTGGCCTACAACTCTGTACCCGATTATTTCCATCGGTGCCTGGAAGCCGTGACTGGGTGGCTACGGGCCAGCAGGTTGAAGGTGAACCCGTCGAAGACGGAGGTCCTGTGGCTGGGTCGGCCCGGGGGGGGGGGGGAGATGGTTAGTCCGTCACCGCTGGTTAAAACCCTGGGGGTCCAACTGGATCCTCTGCTGACGTGATGGAGGCTCAGGTCTCCACCGTGAGCAGAGCAGCGTTTTTCCATCTGGGCCAGGCGAGGCGGCTGGCGCCCTACCTTTCCGGTGACTACCTAGCCGCAGCAATCCAGGCCACGGTCATCTCGAGACTGGACTACTGTAACGCCCTTTACATTGGTCTTCCTTTGTCGGTAATCTGGAAACCTGAAGATGGTGCCAAATGCTGTGGCTCGACTGCTGGCTGGAGTGACACTATCGTGCCACATCACACCAGTCCTCCAGCAATAACGGATCTACAGGCTTTTCGGAGGGCCTGTAAAACCACCCTGTTCCGCCAGGAGTTCAATCTCTAAGCTGTAGCCCCTACCTCCTTCCCTGCTAAGATCTAAAGCCCGTCAAGCCTTGACGCGGTTTAAGTCTTAGAAGGGAAGGGAGCGTGTCCGCACCTCCTTCCCTGCTAAGAAGTAAACCGTGTCAAGGCTTGGCGCGATTTAGATCTTAGCAGGGAAGGAGGTGCGGATGCTCTTCCTTCCCTGCTAAGACCTACAGCGCCTCAAGGCTTGCGTCAAGGCATTATATTTAATGTGCGATGCTTCTGAGCTCAGGGGAGGGGGGAGAGATTGGAGAGCAAGCCCTCCATTCTTGCCTCCCAGCTGGTGTAGCAAATAATAACAAAAATTCGTTATTACACTTCAAATACGAAATTTATTTTTAAAATTTCGAAATAATTTCTATAACGACCCAGCAACGGAAATCCCCCCCCAAGAGTTTAGAATCAATTTTTTTTATGGATCAACCACCCCTAATAACCAGTAATGGCTCAGCCATCATGGGCCAATGCAATGCGTCATGCACACAAAAATACAATACATTGTGCATCTCCATCGCCATAGAAGCCACGCCAAAACATCTGGGGACCCACAGGTTGTGGAAGCGATCCCGAGACAAGCCAGAGTTGCGATTTTGGACATCACAATAAATCGTAGTTGATATAGGCAAGGGTTTATAAACGAACAACAAACCATGGTTTGTGGTTAATTCATAGAGACTTCTCCTGCCTTATGTTCCAGTGGTTAAGACTGATAATCTGACAATATCAACTCATTCTTATTCAGTTTGAAAGTCCTGGTTAAGAACAATCATTGGGAGTTAGGAGTAATCCGTTTTAAAATTCAATGGGATACTCAACATTAGGCCTTTTATGTTAGTCACATCCTGAGTGACACGGCTGAAGGCTGCTCTAAGCCCACGTCTTGAGTCTGCACGCTCCCGGCCTAAATCTATTTCTTGAAAAGTCTCTTAAAATTCCCGGACTCAACATCCAGAAGTCTTTTCATTGGTTTCTACGTAAAATTAAGTTGTGGTTTCAAATAACTCTTATTCACTAACATGCAGATAGCAATTTTTTTTAAGGGCTGGGAAAAGATGGTGTGGTTGAGCTTTACAGAAATGTATCTTGAATTATGTTTCGTTACCTATTTAGTTTGATGTGACGACAGACTTCTTTCTTTTCTCATCGTCTGAAGCGGGTTTCACATCGAAGCCACTGAAAAAGGGACTCAAATATGCAACACCTAATCTATTTTCTAAGGGAATTTTTTTCCCCCCTCGAATGGTGCTTTTAGACTGGTCAGGGTTATTTATTAAATTTTTATATATTTTAAAACTATTTGGGAATTGTGTAAATCCTTTATATATATATATAAATATATATAAATCTATCTATATATATGAATCTATTTAGTTCATGAATTGTAAACAACCGTAATACTCAGCAACTGGACCCCAAAAAGTTCAGTGAAGTCATTCAGATTGTTCAGAGTTTTTGGCAGTCATGCATCACTTCCAAGCAAACGCCTTGACAGGTAGTTTAATGCACTCTTGTTTATACTGAACCTTCCCAAAAGTGGTGCATTAATCCTCATGTCACAAAAGGCCTGGCTGAAATGGAGAGCGCGCCCTAGAGCAGAGGTGGGCAGACATCAGGGTGAAACATTATTCTGTTTTAGTTGGAAGTTTGGTGCCTGAGGCGTGATCTACCCTGCCAAGTAATGCATCTTGAGCTGAATTATATGGTCAGTGTACACTAGTGGTTCCCAACCTGTGGTCCGCAAGAGCGAAAATATGGTCCGCACCCTCACCATCACTACACTGTTGCCTCGAAATAATGCGGCAATGAGAGCGACTGCTCTCGCAAAACCTGCTTATAGTGTCGAGGCAACGGGGATGTTGGGAGGAAAGAGACTGGCTACCCACAAAAGACTACTATTATCACATCAGCTCTAGATGATTAAATATGGTTTTCGGTGGGCAAGCAAATGGCTGATGTGG
The DNA here is from genome assembly GCA_030556195.1 of Anolis apletophallus. Taxonomy (NCBI): domain Eukaryota; kingdom Metazoa; phylum Chordata; class Lepidosauria; order Squamata; family Anolidae; genus Anolis; species Anolis apletophallus. The sequence continues at coordinate 5,738 of JARBWK010000201.1, read as the reverse complement.
GCTACCCAAATGCAGTTTTCTGAATCGGCACCCAAAATAACCAAACGGAATGTAAAGTTGACCAAAAACTGATTAGTAACCCTTTTAGTACTAACGTTAGAAAGTGGTCCCTCGTCAAGTGGCCCCTGGTCAAAGTGGCCCCCTGTCAAGTGGTCCCTCATCAAGTGGTCCCTGGTCAAAGTGGTCCCTGGTCAAAGTGGCCCCTTGTCAAGTGGTCCCTGGTCAAAATGGTCCCTGGTCAAAGTGGCCCCCTGTCAAGTGGCCCCTCATCAAGTGGTCCCTGTTCAAAGTGGCACCTTGTCAAGTGGTCCCTGGTCAAAATGGTCCCTGGTCAAAGTGGTCCCTGGTCAAAGTGGCACCTTGTCAAGTGGTCCCTGTTCAAAGTGGCCCCTCATCAAGTGGTCCCTGGTCAAAATGGTCCCTCATCAAGTGGTCCCTGGTCAAAGTGGCCCCTTGTCAAGTGGTCCCTCGTCAAGTGGTCCCTGGTCAAAGTGGCCCCTTGTCAAGTGGTCCCTCGTCAAGTGGTCCCTGGTCAAAGTGGTCCCTCGTCAAGTGGTCCCTCGTCAAGTGGTCCCTGGTCAAAGTGGCCCCTCGTCAAGTGGCCCCTTGTCAAGTGGTCCCTGGTCAAAGTGGCCCCTCGTCAAAGTGGCCCCTCGTCAAGTGGTCCCTGGTCAAAGTGGCCCCTCGTCAAGTGGTCCCTGGTCAAAGTGGCCCCTCGTCAAGTGGTCCCTGGTCAAAGTGGCCCCTCGTCAAGTGGTCCCTGGTCAAAGTGGCCTCTTGTCAAGTGGTCCCTCGTCAAAGTGGCCCCTCGTCAAGTGGTCCCTGGTCAAAGTGGCCTCTCGTCAAAGTGGCCTCTTGTCAAGTGGCCTCTCGTCAAAGTGGCCCCTCGTCAAGTGGTCCCTGGTCAAATTTTCCCAGGTCAATTTGTCCCTGGTCAAAGTGGCACCTTGTCAAGTGGCCCCTGGTCAAATTGTCCCAGGTTAAGTGGCCCTGGTCAAAGTGGCCCCTCGTCAAGTGATCCCTGGTCAAAGTGGTCCCTGGTGAAAGTGGCCCCTCGTCTAGTGGTCCCTGGTCAAAGTGGCCCCTCGTCAAGTGGCCCCTGGTCAAATTGTCCCAGGTTAAGTGGCCCCTCGTCAAGTCCCTGGTCAAAGTGGTCCCTGGTCAAAGTGGTCCCTGGTCAAAGTGGCCCCTCGTCAAGTGGCCCCTGGCCAAATTGTCCCAGGTTAAGTGGCCCCTGGTCAAAGTGGCCCCTCGTCAAGTGATCCCTGGTCAAAGTGGCCCCTCGTCAAAGTGGCCCCTCGTCAAATGGTCCCTGGTCGAAAAAAAGATTGGGAACCACTGGTGTAGATACACATAGTGCTGTTCACACTGGATTGTTTGGCAGTGTAGATCAACCCTCCGATGCCTCAAGCAGAGTCCAGTGTTTCGTGGAACGAGCCCTTTCCTTGGACTGAGTGAAGCAACTGCCTCAGGCGGCCGATGAGAGTGGGAAGGCAGGAATGGCAGCTCCTCAACCATTGAGTCCGAACCTCTTGGACCAGTCCAATAAGCTTCTGTCCACGGAGGGAGTGTGTTGTGTGCTTTCTTGCCATTGGGCTTGGGCATGGAAACGTCCAATGAAATTAGATAGCAGGGTAGTCAATGTATGTTAGGCCAATATAGAAACTGAATTTGGAAGATGGGAAACCACTGGCGACCTAGCAGCGAGTCTTTGGACTTTGTTGAAGGCTTTGTTTACACATCTCTGGATCGAACGAGAAAACTCACGACCGATTTGCATGGCTGTGTTTGCTTTCCCAGAGGGGGGAGAAATGATATTTTCCCGCAAACTCTCGTTCGATGGCTCGCTTTTTTGGTTTTTTTTCCTCGTGAATCTTTGAACACTTTGAATGACTTACCTCAGCGTCAATACCTTGCAATACAAAACCCGGTAACCTCACAAAACTCCACAACTTCATCACAAAAATGAAGTAAATGAAGCTAGCTAAAAGCGGATGCTGTTCAAAGCAACTAACTTTGCCATTAAGGATTATTTTATAGCATGGGAATATTTTAAAAGTATTTATTCCAAATGATATTTTACTCTTGTACTCGAGAATATTTTTTTTGTTTGTTGTTTCTAGATTTTTTTGTGACATGAATATTTCAGTGCTGCTTTATTATGATTTTTTTTTGTTCTGATGGGTTTCTTGTTCCTTGCTTGTAAATTGCCTTTTTTATGGTATAAGGTCAATGGGAATTGCTGTTTATAAATTAAAATGCTTCTGAAGCGCACATCCGCCTCCGTGTCTTGACTTTGTTTAGCACCAACACAAACAAACGTAGGGTTGTAGTGCCTGTAAGCAAGCTAAAGACAAAAAGGGACAGAGGTAATCTGTATATCTGTATACCTTAATAAAACGGAATGTTTGTATGTGTGCGGAAGGGCGGAAATGTGGCAGCATTCTGATTGGCAGCCACTTTCACAGGCCACAGCAACCAGCGCGGGTGATGGACCTGCACCAAACTTGGCACACATAACCCCCCTAACCCCCTTTACGTCCTGGTACAGTTTGGGGGACCTGACCCACGGATTATGGGATTTGTAGTACTTTCTAACACTTTGGTTCCCACAGACCACTGAGGCCACCAAAAAGGACCAATACAGACCACACTCAGCACACACAGCCCCCATGACCCACTCTACATCCTGGTGCAGTTTGGAGGAGGGCAGACCATGGATGATGGGACTTGAAGTACCTCTACTCACTTCCCAAGTCCACTGCAACCCTTATCCAATTACTGATTGAGACCAAACTTGGCACACACAGCCCCCATGACCCACTCTACATCCTGCTGCAGGTTCGAGAAGGACGGACCAGGGATGATGGGACTTGAAGTACCTACACTCACTTCCCAAGACCGCTGCGACCCCCATCCAATGACTGATCACGACCAAACTTGGCACATAGAGCCCCCATGACCCACTCTACATCCTGCTGCAGTTTGCAGGATGGTGGACCATGGATGATGGGACTTATTTTATTTTATTTATTCGGGTTTCTATGCCGCCGACTCCCGAAGGCTCGCGGCGGCTTACAAGAGCCGAAGGCACAATAAAATACAGAAGGTTAAGAACAATTAAAAACAAGCAACACAGTAAAAACAACAACACAGTTGAGGTAGTGGCACAACCAAGACGCACGGGCATGGACTTGAAGTACATTCACTCATTTCCCGAGACCTCTGCCACCCTCATCCAATGACTGATCATGACCAAACTTGGCACATAGAGCCCCCATGACCCACTCTACATCCTGCAGCAGTTTGCAGGAGGGTGGACCATGGATGATGGGACTTGAAGTACATTCACTCATTTCCCGAGACCGCTGCAACTCTCATCCAATGACTGATCAAGACCAAAGTTGGCACATAGAGCCCCCATGACCCGCTCTACATCCTGCTGCAGTTTGCAGGACGGTGGACCATGGATGATGGGACTTGAAGTACTTCTACTCATTTCCTGAGACCACTGCTCCACTCATCCAATGACGAATCAAGACCACACTTGGCACACATAACCCCCTGCCCCCCTTTACATCCTGGTGCGGTTTGAGGGACATGACCCACGGATTATGGGATTTGTAGTACTTTCAAACACTTTGGTTACAACAGACCACTGAGGCCACCAAAATGGACCAATACAGACCACACTTGGCACACACAATACCCATGACCCACTCTATCTCCTGGTGCAGTTCAGAGGAGGGTGGACCATGGATGATGGGACTTGAAGTACCTCTACTTACTTCCCAAGTCCACTGCAACCATTATCCAATTACTGATCGAGACCAAACTTGGCACACATAATCCCCATGACTACCTTCACGTCCTGGTGAGGTTCAGGGGAGGACTGACAATGGATGATGGGATTTGTAGTACTTTCACACCCTCTGTTCCCACAGACCACTGCGGCCCCCAACAAACACCGATAAAGACCACACTTGGCACATTTCCCACATTTCCCAGCGTCCTCCGCAGCCGCCAGCGAATCCCATTGGCCGACATTGGCCCACACAAAATGCCGGTGCCGCTTCCCAGTGGAGGCCACGCCCCCTGCCATCCCCACAACCACTCCACCCCCGGCCTGGCCCCGCCCCCTGCGCGCGACAATTTCTCCAAAATAACTGCCGCCAAAACAAATCACCTCAGGACAGCATCCCACACACCACAGCCAGTCGGACTGCCGAGGACACGCAGTGCCAAAAGGACAGGCTCCTTCAGCCTCGCCCACACTGACCAAACCACGAAAACTAACCACTGGTAATCACCACAAACCACTGACCACAGTACGACCAGCCACACAATCATAACAACAAAATCAACAAAAAACACCACACACTCCTCCAGATACTACAACTCTCACAACCACACTCGAGAAACACAATCCAAAAGACCAAGCCAGCACAAAATACCACACAACGCCAATATGCAGAAGATACACAACTATGTGCACAGAGCACATACATATTGATTTAATGGCTGTAGTGCAAAGGTGCCACTCACAGGACATACCACTCACAGGACAAAAGACACCCACAACAAAAGACACTCACTTAACAAACACCACACCCACAACATGACAGCCACACAACTCGCGATGCCTACCTCTACAGACCCACTACACAACTCACAAACAACACACACAATGCATGCATTCCACTGCTAAACAGAAACCTGCACAGTACAACCAACTAACACACCCCACATACACACCATACATCCACACCACACCACCACTGCACACTCACAACAACAAACTAAACACTCAACACCACAAACTCTTCTCCAACCACCATCCCAACCACACACCACAAACTCCACAGGACTTCAACATCCCACCCACCAGAACAACCCACAACGACACAGCCATGACCCCACCAAGACCGTAAGTAACATCAATTCCAACCCTTACATACTCAGACTTTCTCGCATCTCCTAAATAGGGCACAGCAATGCGTGCCGGGTACAGCTAGTGGGATATATAACCCTATTACTAAGTGCAGAAATAAAGAGCAATATATCTAATACACAGTATCAAAGCTATTTATGTAGCAAAATATCTAATAAAGGGAACTATCATTGAGGAAAATAATCCTCATACTGGAGCACACCATATACAGTTACCGTAGATATCAAAAGCTTATTGAAGTCCACAGTTCATAATATATGTATCCAATAGATAAAGCATCAAAAACAAATTTAAAAAACCCTCACTATGACCAAAACTCAATACGGATAGTCAATAATGGCAGACAATGTGACCATCAAAAGAAAAGTAAATAGTAGTGTTGAAGCAGAACCGGGAGTTCTAGAACTCCAAGTACCAAATTAATCTTACCAACGCTGCCCGAACGTGCAGATACTTAGAAGAGGGAAAACTCGTGACAACTGTGAAGTAGGGTGAAAACAAAAAGGTTTATTATCAATCACCAGCTGGTGGGTATTTGCCTACAGAACACAGCTGTAGATAGGGGCAAAAGACCCCGTCACATTTCATACAAAGACCTTTATACTCCTAATGGAGTCCATCTAGTTAAACCCACCCCTTCTTCATGGTTTACAACAATCTTAATTGGCTGGTGATTACTGTTGTTACATGACATTTCATTAATCCAATAAACACTAAATAAATCATTTGCATCATGTCTTTGTCATCACTAAATATGAGAACAATAGCTTTCTGTAAACATTCTTTC
>JARBWK010000200.1:0-48955 GCA_030556195.1 Anolis apletophallus | reverse complement strand
GGGCAGGTAAATCCCTCCCAACAGTATAGGGTTTGGAATACAGGGCCGTCCCAAGTTACAAACAAGAGAGGCTCTGTGGAGTTGGTTCTTAAGCTGAATTTGTATGCATCTCTAGGATTCTATCTATCTCTCCGTCTTTCTCTCTTTCTCATGGGTTGGACCTGAGTGGCCTTTAAGGTCTCTTCCAACTCTAGGTGTCCACTGATCAATCAGTTATCTATCTATCTATCTCTTTTGGGTCAGACTAGATAGCCTTTGAGGTCTCTTCCAACTCTAGGCGTCTAATGATCAATCAATACAACATTATCTATCGATCTCTTTTGGGCCTTTGGGTCTTTTTCAACCCTAGGATTCAATCAATCAATCAATAATCTATCTACTTGTCAAATAGACAGATCGATTCAATCAACAAATCAGTCAAATTGACAAATAGATAGATGATTGATTGAATCCTAGGGTTGGAAGAGACCCCAAAGACCATCGACCCATAAGAGATAGATAGATACTTACACCTGTCCAACAGATAGATAGATGATTGATTGATTGAATTAATGAATCCATCTATTTGACAGTAAAATAGATGACTGATTGATTGATTGAACCAATCTATTTGACAAGTAGATAGATGATTGATTGATTGATTGATTGAATACTAGGGTTGGAAGAGACCCCAAAGGCCATCGACCCATAAGAGTTAGATAGATAGATGATTGATTGAATAAACCTGTCTAACATGAATCCATCTATCTATTTGACAGTTAGATAGATGGATTCATTAATTCAATCAATCAATCATCTATTTGTTAGACAGGTTTATTCAACTTTGCCTCCGTTTTCACACAGGAGGACAGACAACATATGCCTGCAGCTGAGTCAGTTTTTTCAGGGACGGAATTAAATGAATTAAACCAGATAGAGATAAACAAGGAAGATGTTCTCACATGCCTTACTAAACTAAATGTCAACAAATCACCAGGGCCAGATGGCATCCACCCCAGAGTTCTTAAGGAACTCAAGTGTGAAATTGCTGAAATTCTAGCCAAAATATATAACCTTTCTCTAAGATCAGGCACTGTACCCGAGGACTGGAGGGAGGCAAATGTAACTCCGATCTTCAAGAAAGGATCAGGGGTGATCCAGGAAATTATAGGCCAGTTAGTCTAACCTCAGTTCCAGGCAAAGTGATGGAAACCATTATTAAAGAAAAAAATTACTAAGCACATAGAAGAACAGGCATTGCTGAAGGAAAATCAACATGGTTTCTGCAAAGGCAAATCATGTCTTACTAACTTGTTAGAATTCTTTGAGGGTGTAAATAAACACATAGATAAAGGGGACCCAGTCGATATTGTTTACCTTGACTTTCAAAAGGCTTTTGACAAAGTCCCTCACCAAAGGCTCTAAATAAGCTCTTCAGCCATGGAATCAGAGGACAGGTCTTGTCCTGGATTGGAACCTGGCTAAACTGTAGGAAACAAAGGGTGGTAATAAATGGACATTTCTCTGGGTGGAAAGAGGTGAGAAGTGGCGTACCCCAAGGTTCAGTTTTGGGTCCGTTACTTTTTAATTTATTCATTAATGACCTGGATGTAGGAGTAAATTCTGAGGTAGCAAAGTTTGCAGATGACACTAAATTGTTCAGGGTAGTTAAAAATGAAACTGATTGTAAAGAGCTCCAGAAAGATCTCTCGAAATTGAGTGAATGGGCAACAAAGTGGCAAATGCATTTTAACCTAAACAAGTGTAAAGTCATGCACATCGGGGCAAAGAACCCCAACTACACCTACCAATTGATGGGGTCAAAGCTTTCCGAGACAAACCAGGAAAGGGATCTTGGGGTTTTGGTGGACAGCTCAATGAAGATGTCAACCCAGTGCGCAGCAGCAGTAAAAAAAGCAAATTCTATGCTTGGCATGATCAGGAAGGGAATCGAAAATAGGTCGTCAAATGTTGTATTGCCTCTCTACAAATCTATGGTGAGGCCACATCTGGAGTACTGTGTACAATTCTGGTCACCGCACCTCAAGAAGGATATAACGGAACTGGAAAAGGTACAAGAAAGGGCAACAAGAATGATCAAGGGATGGAGCAGCTCCCTTATGAAATCAGTTTGCAAAGCCTTGGTCTTTTCAGCCTTGAAAGACGGCGTTTAAAGAGGTGACTTGATCGAAGTGTATAAAATCATGCATGGGATAGAAAAGGTGAATAAATAAAAAATATTTTCTCTGTCACCCAACACTAGGACTAGGGGGCACTCCTAAAGCTCAAGGTAGGAAAGTTAGGACTAATAAAGGAAATATTTCTTCACCCAGAGGGTCATTGGGTTATGGAACTCACTTCCAGAGGAGGTTGTGACAGCTGTCAGCCTGGACAGCTTCAAGGCAGGATTAGACAGATTCATGGATACCAAGGGAATCAGTAGCTACTGAAATGGACATCCAAGTGCCACCTCTGTGTTGATGGAGGCAGGCAGGATTTTCCCCGGGTACTGGTTGTGGGGGGTCGGGAGCAGGTGAGGTTTTTGCCCTCCTTTCTGCTAGAGATCCCTGTGTACAACTAGTGGGCCACTGTGTGACACAGAATGCTGGACTAGATGGGCTGAGGCCCGATTCAGCATGGCTCTTCTTATGTTCTTATGTTCTTATGTTCTAAACAATTTTCAAGATGAAATGAATGGGCCTCCCCTTTTTTCCCCTTTCCTGGCAGAAAATGCTGGAGAAGCAGGTCACCAAACTCCAGGAGCCACAAGTCCTCCCTGAAGGTCATGCAAAAGAAGTGAGTCCTCCCCCCTCAGATTAACAAGGAGAATGGGAGCGAGAGTACTGCCATTCTTGGCCCTTGGCCGCAACAGCTGACCTGTCCCTTTGCCCCTTCTATAGGAATCCAGCTCCTGGTGATCAACCAAGGAGCAGCTGTCGGAGGAAAACCGGTGCCTGGCTTTAGCTCAGGACGACAAGAAGAAGACCAGGTTGGAGAAATAGACAGGCCCGGATTAACACCTTTTTGGAATTTTGGAATTACGCCCCCTTTAAGCCAACGTCTACCCCCCCCCCCATCAATCAGACCCACACTAAAAAAATAAAACATTATCTTCTCCTTTGATCTTCAAAAACGTGTATTTCTGATGATTTTTGTATTGAGAGAAAAGTAAGAAAGGAAGGGTGGATAGGAAGAAAGAGGAAGGGAAAGAAGGAAGGAAGAAGGAGAGAAGGCAGCCGGCAGGTGAGGATCCCCTCAGGGGAGAGCCACCCTTCCTTCCTTCTCTACTCTTCCTCTGATGTTCTTCCTTCCTTCCTCTTCTTCCCCTCCTCCCTACTTCCCCTTCCTTCTGTATTCCTCTCTTCCCCTCTCCTTCCGCTTCTGCTCTTTCCTGCTCCCACTCACCAGTCGGGGGGGGGGGGGAAGAGGGCGGCTCCGATCCCAGCACTGATCCCAACCTGCGTGACCCACAAACGCGTCCTCGGGGGGAAGGGGCCCAAGAAGAGGAAGAGAACGAGGCCTCCTCCTTCCCCCTCCTCCCAACGCCTGGACAACAGCTGACCCAGGCGGAAGTGGCGCGAACACGCCCCTGGTGCTGATTGGGCGGGGCCCACAAGGGGGCGGGGCTTGGCAAGGGGGCACTTCCCATTGGCCAAGCCCAGCCCTGGCTTTTGAACAGGGATCTCTCTCTCTCTCTCCTTGAAGACCAATGCCAAGGTGGGAGCCCATGTGTTTCAATGGTTCCGAGCTGGGATTTAAAAAAAAAATACGGGTCGTTACATATATACAAACCCAAGGGCCGAGCCCACCTATAGACCCTCTCTTGTTCCTAACTTGGGGACTGGCTGTATTGTGACTTCAACAATGCAGGCAGGCAGCCCCCAAGTTGCATGAAGGAGCGGGTTCCGTTTGCACAGAACCGCAGTCGGGAGGCAGCAGAGCCCTTCTTGCGATTACTCATTCATTCATGCATGCATGTACTCCTTCATTCATCCCTGCGGCTCCTCCTTCCCTTCCCTCCTGGCCTTCGCCTCCCGCCGCCGATAGATGACTTGCTTGGGGTAGCAGGGGTTGGTGGGCTCTCCCAGGCCCGTTAACCCCTTTTAGTGCCCTAGGCCACACTTTGGAATTACGCCCCCCAAATCAATCTGGGATCCTTGGGCTGGTGGGCAGGGGGCCTACTACCGGCCAAAACCCTCCCCGTACAGGCCAGGCTCAATGTCGCCCGGCCTCCCTCCCTCCCACCGGGTGTTTTTGGCCACTTGTTCCACCCAGGAGCACGCAGGCTTCTCCTTCCACCCCTCAGCTGAAGCCGCCTCAGGCTTCACCTCTCTCTCTCTCTCTCACCACTTTCCGCTTCACCAAGAAGAGACGCCCCACCTCCCACCTCCCATTGACACACAGCCGTGACCACGCCCGCCCCACGAGAGCCCCCATTGGCAGAAGGTGCCGCTCTGCAACTTTTGATTGACCTGGTTGCCAAGAAAGGCTGGGAGGAAGGCCTGTAGTGGCGAGCAGAAGGTAGGTGGGGCTCTTCTTCGTCAGAGGGAGTGACGTCACCGCGGGCCTGAAGCCTCCTCCTCTGGGAGGGCTTCTTTCTGCCTCCTCCTCCCCCTGCCCTCCTTCCTTCGGCGCGAGGAGGATGAGGCAGAGAGAAGCCCCGCCCCCGGGGCCGCTGGCAGGCATGCGCGCGCGGCAGGAGGGCGTGAGCGCCTCTGCCTCCTTCCCCAATGTTCCTGGGTGCGCGCATGGCCGGCAGCAGCCCCGGGGTTTTCCTTCCTTCCTCCTCCCGAGGAGAAGTAGGAAAGAAGGAAGCCCTGGGGCCCTGCCCGGCCATGCGCGGCACCCAGGAACATGGTGGAGGAGGCAGAGGCACCCACTGTCGCGCGCGCATGCCCGCCCAGCAGCCCCTCGGGTGGGGCTTCCGTCCACCTCATCCTCATTGCACCCCTCCTTCCTTGACAAGGGGCAGGGATGATGGCAGGGCGCCATTGTTCTCTCTCCCCGCCCCCTTGCCGGTGCTCCCCCGAGAGAGAGAGAGAGAGAGAGGAGAGAGAGAGAGCGAGAGAGAGAGAGAGAGAGAGAGTGTGTCATCATGCTGCACGTTGCGGTTTTGTTTGAACATTTTTTTTGGGTCCTTGATCTGCCGCGCCCCCCTAGGCCTGTGCCCATAGGCCATGGCCCTAGTGTGGCCTTATGGGGAATGCGGGCCTGGCTCTCCCGGCAGAGAATGACCAGGCAATGGCCAGAGAGGCAGAAGGCTGCCAGCAGCCCCATCCTGACAAAGTGCAAGGCGGCTGAAGCGCGGGAGAGAAAGTTTCTCTAAACTTAGTTGAGGAGAGAAGCACAACAGGCACAAAAGCAGGCGCTCCCGCTGGCGTCTCCCTGCCCTTAAGTTGTATCCTTATGCAATGAGGCGAGCAGCCGTGGCTGCGGCCAAGGCCGGACCGGTGAGTCATCGCCTGGCGCTGCCCCATACCAGCGTTTTTTATTTGTTTCAACATTTATTTATTTTTTGGTCCGTGATCTGCGCCCCCCCCCCCCCCGTCTTGCGCCCCTAGGCCATGGCCTAGCTGGCCTTATGGGTAATCCGGGCCTGCTCCCTCAGTTCACTTCTCAATGTCAGCTGTTGAGAGCCTTGATGTCATATTCCCGGGATTGCCCAGGAAGACACCACACAGGCATACTGGAACATTAGGAAAAGAGCAAAGACATTTTTTGAGGAGTGGGACATCTCCCCCTCCCATCCCGCTGCTCCGAGAGGACAGCAAAAAAGATCAGCACTCCACAATATATAACACAAATATACACATTAGGATTGTGGGACAGGCTTTCTCTTGCCTGTCTGGGAATGGTGCCAATCCTCGTTCTGGGATCAGTGTGTGACTAATCACGGAGTTAAATCGTGTCCTTGGTGCATCTGTTTTTCTCTGTCTGCTGTATAGAAAATAAGCATATTCCAAGCCTACACATGCTGGCCACCTTCCAACCTATATTTCTGCCTAGCAAAAGTGAGATGGGATTATGATTCTCCCTGGGGCCATTTGGAGAGTCATTACCCTTAATCTCACATTACAAATAATCCAAATTAAACAGGTATCCATTGCTCCAGTTTTACTCTCTGTACTCCTCTCCATCAGCTTTTTGCTTTTTGCTGATGATGCTGCCCTTGTTGCCCATTCAGAAGCAGCCCTGCAGCGCCTAACATCCTGCTTTGAAGCAGCTGCAGAGCTGTTTGGGCTGGAAGTCAGCCTGAAGAAAACGGAAGTCCTCTACCAGCCCGCACCACAGGAATAACACCGTCATCCCCACGTCAGCATAGGCACATCTGTGCTTAAGTCCGTTCAGCAGTTCACCTACCTGGGAAGCATAATCTCTTCAGATGCCAAGATTGACAAAGCGATAGATCACAAATTAGCAAAGGCATGGAGTGCATTTGGAAGGCTTCACAAAAGAGTCTGGAGCAACAAGCACCTGAAGCAAAGTACAAACATCAGTGAGTACAGAGCTATCGCACTGTCTGTTCTCCTCTTTGGGTCTGAAACATGGGTCACCTATCGCCAACACCTACGACTTCTCGAACGCTTTCATCAGCGCTGTCTTCACACAATCCTAAATATCCACTGGACCGACTATGTGACGAATGTTGCTGTCCTTGAGCAAGCAGGGATCACCAGCATTGAGGCCATGCTATTGAGAACACAGCTGCGCTGGGCAGGGCACGTCTCTAGGATGGAGGACCACGAGGTGGGATGTAGCGGCAGATGCGTTCGGACAAGTAAGCTGGGCCAGAACCGTATAGAGCTTTAAAGGTCAAAACCAGCACTTTGAATTGAGCCCGGAAGTGGACAGGCAGCCAGTGGAGCCGACACAACAGGGGGGTGGTATACTCCCTGTATGTCGCTCCAGTTAGTAACCTGGCTCCCACCCATTGGACTAGTTGTTTTCAAAGGCAGCCCCACGTAGAGTGTGTTGCAGTAATCTATTCGAGAAGTGATAAGAGCGCGGACCATCATCGCCAGATCAGACTTCCCAAGGAACGGATGCAGCCGGCGCACAAGTCTTACTGTGATATTATTATTATTATTATTATTATTATTATTATAAGTCTTACTGTGCAAAAGCTTCCCTGGCTACCGCTAAGACCTGGGGTTTCAGGCTCAGCGATGAATCCAAACCCGGTTAAAACGCCCAGTCTGGAGCGGATGCTGTCATGTTTAAACTGGGTGAAACATGCGTTTCCGCCATTATTGAAGCCATTCCGAAATTTTGGAATTAGTTCGGAAACAGTGACAGCTCCCCTGGTGGCCAGATGTTAAATTGCCTCTGTTTGTCTTGTGTGTTTATGTGTCTAAATGTAATGTGTACATTGTAATCCGCCCTGAGTCCCCTGCGGGGTGAGAAGGGCGGAATAGAAATAAAGTAAATAAATAAATAAACATTCCGAATTTTTGTTGTTGTTGTTGAAAACTCTCGGAAGTCTATCGAAATCGAAACGCCAACGCTCCCTACATCCAAAACGAGTTTTGATCCACTTTTTTCCTTGATAAACCAGGCCTACTGCTTAATAGTAGAGCTAACCCAGCTCAAGGATCTGTAGCGCAAGGCTGTGCATTGCTAGAGTCAGTGCCACACTGACAAGGAGGACTTTGATTCTTAGGGGCTGCTTTTAACTCAAGCCAGTCTCCCATCTCTGTCCATTAGGTCAGTGTTTCCCAACGAGTGCGCCGTGGGCACACTAGTGTGCCGTGAGCGATCATTAGGTGTGCCGTGGGAAATTGGCACTCTCCCCCCTCCTAGCAGCCCCCTCACAGGTTTCCAAGAAGCAAATTGAGCCTCTCTGCTTGGAAATGTTTTTTATTTTACTATTTTACTGGATTTTTGAGAGTTCCCCCAGCCGGATGGGGCACTTCTAGAGAGGGCAGAGCCATGCCGTGCCAAGCCCCGTCCCCTTCCCCAGCTTCAGCTTCTTCAGCCTTGAGGAGGCTAGTGCCAAGCCAGTAGTGGCTAGTTATGCCACCACTGACTTGGCATTACCCTCCTCTAGCCTGGAGAAGCTGTGGTAGCACTAAAGCCAGAGGGGGAGGGGGCGGCGCCATGGCGCCAAGCCCCACCCCCTTCTCCAGCTACAGCTCTACCACAGCTTCTTCAGCCTTGAGGAGAGTAGTGCCAAGCCAGTAGTCGCTAGCTATGCCATCACTGGCTTGGCACTACCCTCCTCAAGCCTGGAGAAGCTGTGGTAGAGCTAAAGCCAGAGGGGGGCGGAGCCAGGCTGCGCCAAGATCTCTCGATAGATCTTTCTGACTTGGTTTTATTATAAGTAGCTCGCATGCTGAAAAAGTGTGGACACCCGTGCTCTAGAGGAAAGGGAAATTAATGAAACACCACTGCTAGGGTTTGGGAATCCTTATTTATTATTTATTTATTTATTTCCAGTGTTTATACCCCGCTTCTTCTCAACCCCCAAGGGGGGACTCAGAGCGGCCTAACAACGGCAACGATTCGATGCCACACAGTATACATAATAAACAACAGTTAAGATTAAAATACATTAAAATACAATTAACATTAAAACATCATGTACATTCATCACAGTTAAAAACAATATTCCATCCATAAGCCTTAGATCTTATCCACCAATTTGCCATCTGACCAATCTAGAGTGCCGTATCGTGCTAAAGTGCAAACGCTTGGTCCCATAACCAGGATTTCACTCTTTTTCTGAATGCCAGGAGGGATGAAGCTGATCGAATATAAGTAGGGAGTACGTTCCATAGACGGGGGGCCACCACCGAGAAGGCCCTGTCCCTCGTCCCCACCAACCGCATCTGCGATGTAGGCGGGAGCGAGAGCAGGGCCTCCCCGGATGACCTTAAGGTACGAGATGGGACGTAGCAGTTGATGTGTTCGGACAAGTAAGCTGGGCCAGAACCGTATAGAGCTTTAAAGGTCAAAACCAGCACTTTGAATTGAGCTTGGAATTGGACAGGCAATCCTTCTGCTATTCCTTATTGTGCACTCAATTTCCCATAGTCCTTTCCTCATTGAAATCCAGTTTTCAACCAATTATAACATTCCACTTTAATTTGCAATGCAGCAGGATAACCTGTGCCGATGTGGTGGAATAATACCTGTTCTTCCAGCTGTTGCTTTTGCTTCTTAGCTTTGCTCTGCTTATAATAGTCCATGATCATCATGGCTGCGTAGATTTTTCCAACTGTCAAGTCTGTGGCTGAAGGATAAGAAAAAAGTAGCATTAATAATAATTTCTAACTAGAAAAGATTTGGGCAAGGAATTTTATTCCTTAGCCACAGAAAAGAAGAGAGGAGTGATAATATACACGAGGGACTCTTTAAATGCGTCGCTAGTTTTTAAGGACCAAGAAGGGCGAGTGGTAGCGGTGAAATTTAAGTTGAATCAGAAGGAGATTTTGATCTGCAATATATATGCACCTACGGGGGCAAAAGGCAAATTTATTCGGATGCTACAAAAAAAAATCCAAGAACAAACCTTCGATGACCTTATAGTGCTGGGAGACTTTAATGGCGTCTTAGATATTAATTTGGATAGATCTAAGAGAAAGACCAGGGGGGATAACCCGGGATCTGGAAGATTACCGCAATCCTTTTTAAACCTAAAAAAAGAGAATAACCTTCAAGATGTTTGGAGAACAAGGAACCCTACGGAAAGGGACTATACTTTCTTTTCTCACCGCCACACATCGTGGTCCAGAATCGACATGGTCTGGGTCTCAAAACAGCTAGCAATGGAGGTAGAAAAGGTTAAAATATTGACGAGAATTCACACCGACCACTGCCCAATGGTCATGTCATTTTATAACAGAAATCCACAAAGAAGATGGAAACTCAATGAGAATATTTTGAGGACGGAAGAGGAAATTGAGATGAATAAGAAGTTACTGAAGGAGTACTTTGAATTTAATCAAACAGGGCAAATAAAAATTGAAACAGTATGGGATGCCAGCAAGGCAGTCATGCAGGGGCATTTCTTGCAGCAAGGGGCACGGAAAAATAAGAAAAGGATGGAAAAAGAAAATGGTCTGAAGGAGGAGCTCAAGCAGAAAGAGCAATTACTTAAACTCAATCCGAGAGACAAAAGGATACAATGGGAATTAGAATTGGTCAAAAGAAATCAACTCCTCCAAACAGAGCAGATGGTGAGAAACCTTAAAAGACTGAAGATGAGCTATCTACTCCATGCAAATAAGCCGGGAAAGCTTTTAGCTAGGAAGCTAAAAGCCAGAAGACAGAGACAGACTATTGAAAGGCTGACCAAAGGGGAGACCCAGATTTTTAAACAAGAGGAAATAGCGGAACAATTCAAAGATTTCTATGGCACACTCTATAGAAAAGATGATATAAGAATGGAGGAGGTAGTAAAATACTTAGTGAATCAAAAACTGGAAAATTGATGAGATACAAAGAGAAGGCTTAAACCGCCCTATTGAGGAAGAGGAGATAAAAGACGCAGTAAAAAAGCTCTCAAGTAATAAGACTCCAGGCCCGGACGGGATGACTGCACTTTACTATAAGCTTTTCCAGAAAGAACTACTCCCGCACCTGAAAGACCTAATGAACCAAGCCATGTCCCAAGCACTGATACCTAACTCATGGAGGGAAGCGAATATCACTTTTGTTTATAAAGAGGGAACAGATCCAGCATGTGTCCAAAATTATCGGCCCATTTCCCTCTTAAATAATGATTATAAACTTTTTGCTTTGGTGATCGCAGCGAGGTTAAAGCCTTTTCTTAATAGGTCGATACATGAAGATCAAGCGGGATTCCTGCCAGGCAGACATTTGAGAAATAATATAAGAACCATGATCAATGCGGTCGAGTACTACGAGAAGAATAATCAAAAAGAAGTCGGATTGCTTTTCTTGGGTAGCGAAAAGGCGTTCGATAATGCAAGCTGGGACTTTTTAACACAAATCATGAGGGAAAAGGATATGGGATTCCAATTCCTTAATGCGATACAAGCGATATACTCCAACCAGTCAGCGACCCTATTAATTAACGGTCAGGAGGCAGGTAAAATCAAGATACAGAAGGGTACTAGGCAGGGATGCCCCCTGTCACCCCTACTATTTATACTAACACTAGAACCCCTCCTGGAAGCCATACGAAAGGACATAAATTTAAAAGGTTTGAGAATTCGGAAAGAGGAATTCAAGGTGAAAGCCTTTGCTGACGATATCGCTTGTATCATCGAGAACCCCATAGACACAATAATGAAATGGATGGAGAGTATTGAAGAGTTTGGATCAGTGGCAGGCCTAAAGATAAACAAGAATAAAACTAAAATATTAACGAAGAATATGAGAGAAGAAAGAAGGGCAATACTCCAGAAGATAGCAAACTTTGAAGTGGCAAAGAAAGTAAAATATTTGGGAATCACAATGACAGCCAATAATAACCAACTTTTAAAAAACAATTATGAGAAGGTATGGAGCGACATTAAGAAGAAATTACAAGAATGGAAACATCTGGGCCTGAGTCTAACAGGTAGAATAGCGATAATCAAAATGGAGGTCCTCCCTAGAATGCTGTTCTTTTTCCAAGCTATCCCAATACTTAGAACGAACTTTTACTTTAAAGTGTGGAAATCCGATATACTTAAGTTTGTGTGGGAGGAAAAGAAGGCAAGAATTAAATACAAAGTTTTAACAGACAAAAAAGATAGAGGAGGACTTGCGCTTCCAAACCTCCAATTATATTTTGAGGCTTCGGCCCTTACCTGGGTGACTGATTGGGCTTCTTTAGAGAAAAAAAAAAAACTATTATGTTGGAAGGGGTATACCTACGAAGGGGCTGGCACGCATACCTCTGGTATGACAAATCAGGAATCGAGAAAAAAATTTCTAATCATTTTACCAGAGCCGCCTTGATTAAAGTGTGGAAGAAATATAAAGACCGTTTCTATCAAAAAACGCCCCTATGGGTCTCCCCGATGGAAGCCCAGCATGTGAAAGAGGTCCCGCCCGAAAAATGGTACACATATAAACAACTTATCATCAAGCAGAGAGAAGGCTGGAGGCTTAAATCATTGGAGGAATTATGAGATCAAGGAATGGAGTTGACTTGGTTTCATTTTGCTCAGATAAAAGAAGCTTTTAAACAAGATGAGAAAAGAGACTTTGAAACGAAAGTTAATACCTGGGACAAAGTGCTGGGGATACAAAAGAAACAAATGACACATTTATATAATAAGATGCTGGAGTGGGATACAGAAGAAGAACTGATTAAAGGTACGATGATAAAATGGGCCCAGGAATTGGGCCACTCGATATTATTAAAGGACTGGGAACTCCTCTGGAAGAAAAAACTTAGATATTCGGGATTTACGAATATAGAGGAGAGCTGGTACAAGATGTTCTTCCACTGGTACCTTACCCCGGCAAAACTGGCAAGCTTATATAAAAACTTAAAAGACCGATGCTGGAAGTGTGGAGAAGAGAAAGGAACCTTCCTCCACTGTTGGTGGAGGTGCAAAAAGGTCAAAAAATTTTGGAGAGAAGTACATTCCCATGTACAAGGAATGCTTAAGAAAAAATTTGATTTGAAGCCCGAGTACTACCTCTTAAATATATTGGACTTCGAAATAGGAAACAACGAGGACAAGGTCTTGTTTTGTATCTCAGCCGCGGCGAGGATTGAGATAGCTAGAAAGTGGAAGAGTACGGATGCCCCGGAAAGCACAGACTGGCTACTAAAAGTAAGGGAATTAATGGACCTGGATACCCTTAAAGGCCTGGTGATGAACCAGAGAGAGAACCAGAGACGCAGTTGGAGCCTAACCGGAACATATATCAAAGACTTTAGCATAACATGGCAAAATTGTGGGAAATGGTAGAGAACGAAATCACCCAGGTGAAAATGCCGGTTAAACATAAGGGCACGAGTCTACATGGATCCTGACAAATAAGTAGTCCAGAGGATAAAGTAATGGACGGAACCTGCAACCCGAACTGGGAGTTACTGGCATAGGCCAGCAAGCTATTTCTTTCATCTTTCCTCCCCTTTCTTTCCTACCCAGTTCTCCCCCTACCCCAGCACTCCCCCCTCAAATCCCACCCAGCCCCCATCACTATTTGCCCCACTTCTTTTATCATATGTATAAAAACTCCATAATAAAAATCATTCAAAAAAATAATAATAATGATAATAATAATTTCATATATTTTCAAATTGATCTTTTCAGATTTGCAGACTTTGGAAATCAGGACAGTAATTTATTGTATGGCGATAAAGGACACTGAACCTTATACTCAAAAATAACTCTGGGACCGTCAGACCAGTGTTTCCCAACCAGTGTGCTGTGGCACACTAGTGTGCCGTGGCGATGATCAGATGTGCCGTGGAAATTGGCACTCTCCCCCTCCGAGCAGCCCCTCACAGGTTTCAAGAAACAAATTGAGCCTCTCCACTGGGAAATGGTTTTGTTTTTGTTTTACTATTTTACTGGATTTTTCAGAGCCCCCCAAGGAACTGTTTATAACAGCTTCATGACATCCATAGTTCACTAGAAGCAAGTTTCACTCAGGGTGAAATTTCACAAAGGTCTGGAGAACAAGCTCTATGAGGAGCGGCTTGAAGAGCTGGGCATGTTTAGCCTGAAAAAGAGAAGGCTGAGGGAAGACATGATAGCCATGTGTAAATATGTATAAATATGTGAGAGGAAATCATATATATGTTGTGTTCATCGAAACAGGCCCAGGTTTCACACTGAGTGTATAAATACATTTAAAAACATATTAACTATATGTATTACTGTGTTAGAGTGTCATTTTGTGTCATTTTGGTTGGTGGTGTGCCCCAGGATTTTGTAAATGTAAAAAACGTGCCGCGGCTCAAAAAAGGTTGGAAAATACTGCATTAGGATAAAATGCAGGCCGGACGAGCCATGGCAAAAAAATAGCATTAAATAAAGTCAGTTTCTAAGAATCCCCTTTGATCAAAACACACCAAACCCTCAAATTAGTAATGTTTTTTAGAACAGAGTATAAAGTCACTGTCAATTAAACAAAATGGTGTTTTGAACACTTAATATTTGCCTTAGGTGGTTTTAATGGGCAGGTGAATCATGTCTTAAATGGTGTGGAGGAGTG
The DNA here is from genome assembly GCA_030556195.1 of Anolis apletophallus. NCBI lineage: Eukaryota > Metazoa > Chordata > Lepidosauria > Squamata > Anolidae > Anolis > Anolis apletophallus. The sequence continues at coordinate 34,846 of JARBWK010000200.1, read as the reverse complement.
AAAGGAAGGTGCTACCATGAGATCAGCAATCAAAATTCTCTCTGCTCTCCTGGGAGACAATGGCAGCACACATGTTGTTGAAGTTGCTCTCTCTATGTTGGATACTCTGCCCCCATACAAGACAAGCTGAACATTTAACAAAATTTTCCTACACGGTGAGTACAGCGGCATAACTAGTTTTAGGATATCAGAGAGTAGTCAAACAAAGAATAACCAACTCTACGGTGTACTTTTGGGTTCAAGGAAATGATATCGGAGGTGACCCCCCCTTTCTCTTGGGCTCTGTAGAACAGTGATTTTCAACCTTTTTTTTGAGCCGCAGCACATCATTTACGTTTACAATCCTGGGGTACACCACCAACCAAAATGACACAAAATTACACTCTACAGTGATACATATAGTTCGGGGCTGTCCAACTGGCGGCCCGCGGGCCAGACACGCCCCCCCAGCCCCTTTCCTACGGCCCCCTAATCTTTTTAATGAAAAATAAAAATAGAAAAATAAATTAAAATTTAAAAATTTTAAAAAATTACCCACTTCCGGGTTCCGGAGGAAGTCTTGCGAGACTACGGCAGTCACGCAGGATTTCGATCTCAACGCGAGATCACGCCTGCGTTGATATCGAATTTCTTCGTGGCTGGCGTAGTCTCGCGAGACTCCTCCTGTTGCCGAAATCTCGGCTACTGAAGCCCTGTGGCCCACACAGAAGCGATCTGGACGCGATCTCTCCATCCTTCTTCGGCTCCTGGCTCGGTCGCTCGTCACCTCTTTCGTGGTCTAGCTACTCCTGGATCCTGCGCGTTTGGGAAGGTAGGCTGAAGCAGGGGGCTCCCTTTGTTATTATTAATATATTTAATGGTATATTTTGGCCCCTTTATGTGTTCCATGCATCCATCCATCCCTCTTTGTTAATATTAATATATTTAATGGTATATTTTGGCCATATTATGTGTTCCATGCATCCATCCATCCCTCTTTGTTAATATTAATATATTTAATGGTATATTTTGGCCATATTATGTGTTCCATGCATCCATCCATCCCTCTTTGTTAATATTAATATATTTAATGGTATATTTTGGCCCCTTTATGTGTTCCATGCATCCATCCATCCCTCTTTGTTAATATTAATATATTTAATGGTATATTTTGCCCCTTATGTGTTCCATGCATCCATCTCCCTTTGTTATTAGTAATATATTTAATTGTATATTTTGTTATTAGTAATATAATTGTATATTTTGCCCCTAATGTATTCCATCCATCCATCTCCCTTTTTTTATTAGCAATATATTTAATTGTATATTTTGCCCCTTATTCTTTTATAATCATTCTGTTCCATTGTTTTATTTATTTATTTTATAATTAATAATGCAACTAGTAATTTGTGGGTGGAGCTGGGGGCGGGGAGGGGACAGAGCTGGGGAGGGGAGGGGGCGGAGCCATGGGAGGGGCGTGGGTGGGGGCGGGGAGGGGGCGGAGCCAGGGGCTTGGCCCCCCAGGTGATCAGTGACCGGAATTCCAGTCACAGGTCCGGTAGAAGTTGGACAGCCCTGATATAGTTAATATGTTTTTAAATGTATTTATGCACTCACTTAGCTGGCAGTATTAATGTTTCTGCCACAGTGTGGGACTTTTTAAATTTAGCTATGAGATCAGCGACAAGGTAGCTACCTTTGAGGGCTCTCTCGTTTACCTTTGTGGTTTTTCTCAAAGAATTTGCCTGTTTCTCATTGTTTGTACATAAGCGTACAAAATAGTCCCTCGGCTTGTTTTGAACAGAAGGGTGTTTTGTTTGGAGAAGGTGTTTAAGCTTGCTTGGCACCATGGTGCTATTGGACAGCGTCTCACCACTCACCAAGCACAGCGGAGTCAGTGCCGTTGCATCCCCGGTGAAAGTGAATCCAAATGAAAGATAGCTTTCACTGTAATGCCTCAAGCTCACCGTCTTTTCCACCACTCATATTAGGGCCTTCATCTGTGTCATAATTTTGTCCAGGGCCCTGTTCGGCATTTGCATTTTCCCTTCTGAAAAACTTCTCCGTCACTGTCACTCGCTTGTCTTGCTGTGATCCCAAATTGCCACTGTCACTTGACGCACAGCTGCAGCACTAACTCTAACTTTGTTTACTTCGCCGCATCTGAGCAAATCCAAGATGGCACAACCATAGCACTCTCGCGTCACTTCTTAGGTGACGCGAGACTGCTATGGTTCCATTTCTTAAAGTTTATATATGAATGAAGTTCAGAATAATTTTCCACAGTATACCTGGCAACCCTTCATAAGGTTCATCAAGGAAAAGAAAAAGATAAACCTGAAAGGATTTAAGTTATAGGGAAACCTGATGAAAATAGAATTGAAAACATCAACTATCGATGTGAGACGTGAAGTCACCTTGTTTATGTTCCCTTTTCTTTTAGTAGATGTCTGACCCCCAACTGTTTGTTCCCATTGTTCCCAACCCCCACCCCCCCTGTTCCTCCCAATCCCCAAATATATGTGCTTCAAAGCGGGCGGACTTCCGCTCTCTTCGAGGAGTGTTGTCCTCTTTTAAACGTGTATTGTGAAACTTCTTCAATAAAGATTTTAAAAATTAAAAAAAAAATTTTCCACAGTATACCTGATGATCTCTCACAGCACACTAGTGTTCCATGGCACACTGGTTGAAAATTACTGCTGTATCAACAACAATTTTATTGATTAGCCAGAAGCCATATCAAATACACACAGAACACAGACACACTGCTGTAGAAGATAGTTAAAAACCAAGGGATTCATAATTTTCCCAAGAACACCAGGCTGGAAGTGATCCCATAATCCCCTATCTCTCCCCACGTGGGAACCTAAGGCTCTTCCCATGGTCCCACATGACAATGCCCCTGTAACCCACACTTTATGAATACACCCAGTTATTTTCCTTTTGCATTACTCTTATGGACTTTTGCTCATTCCAAAGACTTTTTCCTTTCTGTCTAGGACTCCTTGGGCTATCTTTTGTGAATCTAATAAATTGTGTACCTTTTTGGTGGGCAGGCAGGGGTGATCAGAATGGTATATTTTCCCCATAAACCCCAATGTATCTCCCCTCTCATGTTTTCCCCATGTATGTAATTAAAAAAATAGAGGACAGTGCCCCTGTTTACCTTTAGCCAGCTACCGTGGGCAAGGCTTGCCAACTTCATGCTTGAGATTCAATCACCCCTCCACTAGCCTCATTTGCATGACAATAGGGTCTTTCCCCCTTGGGCCAAAACTGATTTCTGCTAATCAATAGAAAAAGGCTTCAGAGTTTCGTCTACTTTTGTGCCATTGATTAATAGGCAAAACTATTTCTATATTTCATAAATGACCACCTCTATCAGCCTCAGAAACTGGTACATGGCTACAGCTTCTTCATTTGTTTTCCCACCAAAGAACGGATATTAATCTGTGTCTATCAAATAGAGAAAAACACAGATGAGGACATTTGATCATCAACCAAAGGACAATAGAATAGCTCAGCCTGAGAACAGGAGGGTTCTTGCTGAACACTTGGCCACTTGATCTACATATTTACTCCCATCAAAATGTTTTTCTGTCTTCATTGTTCTACTCATCACTCACCTCTTTGCCCCCATTGGCTGGAAACCGAAAGAAGATGCAGCCAGCCAGGAGGATTCCATCCAATCAACGCGAAGCTGGTCTGGAGGCAGGAAGTGGGAAATCTGAATCTGTAACCTTATAAAATGGCATGAATATAACCTTATGACTGCTTTGCAACAAGAATATTGTGGTTGTCATCGTCTTCAGCTGATGAGAAATAAAGACCTCGGTGGTTTTTCTTCAACTTGGTGAGACTTATTGGGAAATCTTGGGGTGGGTTTTTATGTGTCCTGCCTTTGTTCACCAAGGGTATCGATCCCTCTCTTTGGGCACGAGGGCTCTAGTCTCTTATGGGCAGAGCCAACCCAAATTCTGTTCGGTAACTGAAAGAGCTCTGAGTATAACCAAGACCAAATGCAAATTTTAAAACTGGGATATAAGGCCTGTCTGGAAGGGCCCTGAAATCTAGAGTTGCAACAGGGAAAAATGAGGATGTAAGGGGTTTGTTTTCTTTTAAAACAAAGTATTGCTGCTTTGAATCTCTTATGGAGAAAAGCAGGATATAAAGCATTGATTCTCAAAGTGGGCGGTACCATCCCCTGGTGGGCGGTGAAGCAATCCAAGGGGGCGGTGGGAGGCTCAGGGGAATTTGGGGGGCGGTGAACCCCTTTAAGAGGGCGGTGAATGATTGGCCATTTATTTATTTATATTTATTTATTTATTTATTTGGGCTTCTATGCCGCCGACTCCCAAGGGCTCGCGGCGGCTTACAAGGCCAAAGGCATAAAACAGGATTAAAACATAAAACAATTGAACAATTAAAACAGTAGCAGAAAGGCACTAATACAGCGGAGCAGCAGCAGATGCCAAGCACAATTTAGGAGGAGCCGCGTGGCCCCCTTCTTTGGCCCTGCCCCCTTTGCTTTGACCCCCACACGCAGTGCAGTGCGAAGGCTGTAGTGCAAAGATATCAAGATCGAAATGTCAAGATCTATTTTCCCTAAACTCCACCGGTGTTCAAACTTAGGCATATTGAGTATTCGTGCCAAGTTTGGTCCAGATCCATAGTTGTTTGGGTTCTCAGTTCTCTCCGGACATAGGTGAACTGCATCTCCCCTAAATCACTGTCAATTCCTCCCAAACCCCTCCAGTATTTTCTGTTGGTCCTGTGGGTTCTCTGTGCCAAGTTTGGTCCAGTTCTATAATTTGTGGGGGTCTCGGTAGTCTGTGGAAGTCAGAGCTGAATCGATTGAAGGTACTGCAAATCCCATACTCCCACAAACATATTGTTTTTGTGCTTAATTACGATGCTTTAATTATGTTCAATTTGTAACAATGAAAATACATCCTGCATATTAGATATTTGCATTAGAATTCGTAAGAGTAGCAAAATTATTTATGAAGAAGCAACAAAAATATGGTTGGGGGTCACCACAACATGAGGAACCTTATTTAGGGGTCACGGCATTAGAAAGGTTGAGAACCACTGCATTAATACATATATCTTTCTGTTTAATTGCTATTAAATTTAATAATTATAATTTCTAGGGGGCGGGGAGTAAATTTTTTTCTGGAAAGGAGGCGGTAGGCCAAAAAAGGTTTGGGAACCACTGATATAAAGTAAGAAAGGGAAGGAGGGCAGCTTCAGTTTAAGGTTGCCATTTTCCCGTTCCTTAAATCCAGGTACCTAGTTTGTATATTATACAAATTATTCTAATTATGCATATTAATTATATTCTCCCCACTGTTTCAACCTTCATACCGCTTTCGAAGCCAGGGGCTGAGATTTCCTCCTGATCGCCAATCTCCTCCAGATCTCGGCCCCTCCTCTTGCTCAGTGCCGATTTCTTCCCTCGCCATCTCCCAGTACTAACGGGGTTAAAGAGATGTGTGTCTGCCATTAAAGAAGTCATTCCGAAATTTTGGAATTAATCCCAGGCCCGGATCAACACCTTTTTGTGCCCTAGGCCAGTGTTTCCCAACCTTTTTTGAGCTGCGGCACACCTTTTACATTTCCAAAATCCTGGGGCACAACACCAACCAAAATGACACAAAATGACACTCTAACACAGTAATACATATAGTTAATATGTTTTTAAAATGTATTTATACACTCAGTGTGAAACCTGGGCGTGTTTCAATGAACTCAACATAGATATCCTGGCAGGAATGGCAGAAAGACACAAACTTCCCATACAGAACTCCCATAACCAAGAGAAAATGCTATAAGAGTTTGATGGGCATTGACCTTGAGTTTTGGAGTTGTAGTTCACCTCTATCCAGAGAGCACTGTGGACTAAAACAATGTTGGATCAGGACCAAACTTGGCATGAATATTCAATATGCCCAAATATGAACGCAGGTGGAGTTCAGGGGAAATAGACCTTGACATTTGGGAGTTGTAGTTGCTGGGATTTATAGTTCCCCTACAATCAAAGAGCATTCTGAACCGCACCAATGATAGAACTGGGCCAAACTTCCCACACAGAACCCCCAGGAGGTAAGAGGAGGCAGATCTTCCCAATGCATGGAGAGGGAGAGACCAAGTAGACAACGGGTGGAGAGGGGGGGTGTTTGTAATTTTGTGCCTTTATTGAGGTAGGTTTTCTTAGGTTTTTATACTTCAACACACTAGACTCCCCCTTGCTGGAGGTTCCAATTTCCCACGGCACACCTGATGATTGCTTGAGAAACACTGCCCTAGGCCACAGTTTGGAATTACGCCCCCTTTAAGCAAACCTCTACTGTAGCAGCAAATTAGGAGTCCCAGAACTCCGTTGGCAAGTTACCTTCCTTACCAAACAGCAACGTGGACGTGCGGACACAGGAACGAGAAAACGCAACAATTTTACTGAAGTCAAATGAAGCCAAGTTTATTAAGTTGCACCAGCTGATGGGGGTTCACCCACAGAACAAGCTGCTTTGGGCAAACGGCCCCGTACATTCTAAGAACATTCCTTAAATACCCCTCATGGCGGCAGATCTTGTCCCGCCTTTCTTCATCAATCATCATTGGCTGGTGCATCAGAACACATTTCATCATCCAATTAAACACAATACTTTATTAGCATCACATCTTAATCTTGCCTCTATTTGTTAGAACAATGTGGCGTACTAAAAAATTCTCATTCCCACAGTACGTTATCAGCTCTGGCCAGTGTGTCCTTGCTTTGCAACATTTCTACAGAAGCTTTCCCTGGGCGTCTGCCAGAGGGAAAGCTATACTTGCCATGCGCAGCCTTTGCCAAAGGGGAAAGCTACACTTGCCATGCGCAGCTTCCAACCAGTCCGTAACAATGTAAACAAAGCAGCATGTTAGACTGAGGCCAATCTCGGCCGCTTTTATCTAAACAGACACATGGTGTACTCTTGGCAAATCACTGCCTGTGCCTGATGTACCAATCAGGGTACAGTATTTATGGCTTGGATGCCAGTGTGATTTCTGGCACAGAAGCCTGCTATTCTAAGGCCTTTGCTTGTGCATCACTCTCCTCTGACTGTACTTCTGCTAAAAAGCATCAACTCTGCTTTACTACCACACTCCCCCCCCCCTCACCTTGTGCCACCGCATTCTTCCCGTCCTGTGCCAATGGGGCTGAGAGAAAATGTGCCTGTGCACTGTCACTAAAGAGAAGAAAAGAACGGGCCTCTTTGTGTGGCTGGGAGCGAGTTCGTGACCCCTCAGGAAGGAGGCAGAGGAGGGCGAGTGCCGCAGTTTGGTCCTTGGCTATGCCACTGGGGGTGGCGAGAGGCCCACTCCAGCCCATCTGGAGAGGACCAAGTCAGTCAAGAAACTGGAAGCAGAGGAGAGGAAGAGGCTCCCCTCCTGCCCCTTGCCAGTCTGGCCAAACAGGGGCATTCGAGAGGCCTATCCCCATTTCCCCCTGCTCCCCCTCAGCCCTTCCTCCTCTTCTCCCCCGACATCCATCCACTCACTGCTGAGGCTCCTCCCCACGCCGGGAACAAGCAGAAGGGAGGGGGCCCTTCTGCACCACGCCCATGCGCCTGCCGTCCGGCGATACCAAAGAACTATGTGTCCCAGCATGCCCTGCGGCTGAGAGGCCGCCGCCGCCGCCACATCCCGGCAGCCCCCGCGGCCTCGAAGGCGGCTCGTGCTGGGTGCGCGGAGGGCAGCAGCTGCAGAGAGTCGAGGCCTTCCTCCGCCTCAGGAGCCAAACGCGACCAGCATGGGCTGAAGGAAGAGGCCTCCTCCTACGATGCCTCTTCCTTCAGCCCATGCTGGTCACGATGCTCCTCCTCTTCTGTAGGGTTCCAGCCTGGTGGACTTGGGCAGACCCTGGGGGCTCCGGGTCAGGCACCAGTTGACCTGGGGAAGATAGAGGATGATGGGTGGCCTGATGCATTTGACACTTCAGAAGAGAGTCTGCAATGGGATAATTCATGGCTGGAGGGTTATGGGACCGCAGATGAAATTAGTGAAGATTCCATGGAAACGGACTCAGATGAATATGAAAGGCCGGGCGGCCTTGGGTCTCAAGAAAGAGTATCTACTCCCTTCCCAGATGGTGAGATGGGAGACCGGGAGTATTCTGGTTCTCACTCTGATAACGATGCAGCTGGGCCCACTAATGAGATGGAATTCAACAGGAGGGCTAGTATCTCGGCTTCTACCGTGTTTCCCCGAAAATAAGACACCCCCGATTGTAAGACGTATCGGGTGTCAGGGGGTCGGCTTATAAGCCGCACTCGCATGTAAGGCATACCTCATCCCGCCGCCCGCCGCCGCGCACCTGAGGTGTGCCGCGGCACACCTGCGGCACACCTCCGCGGCACACCTTTTCGCCAGGCCTTCAAGCAAGGGAGGGGGAAAGGAGCCAGGGGTGGGACGAAGCGCCGACGCGTCACTGTGACGCGACGCTTCCTCACCACGCCCCTGGCTCCTTTCCCCTCCCTTCTTTCGTCAAGCAAGGGAGGGGGAAAGGAGCCAGGGGCGTGGTGAGGATCACCGCGTCACAGTGATGCGTCGGCGCTTCGTCCCGCCCCTGGCTCTCTTCCCTCTCCCTTGCTTGAAGGCCTGGCGAAAAGGTGTGCCGCGGAGGTGTGCCGCGGAGGTGTGCCGCGGCACACCTCCGGTGCGCGGCGTGGCGGCGTGGCGGCGTGGCGGCGTGGCGGCGGCGGCGGCGGCGTGGGCGTGGCGACGGGCACGCCTTGGGTTATATAAGACGTACCCGAGAGTAAGCCATAGGGGGACTGTTTGGGGGGGAAAAAGTAAGACGCTGTCTTACTTTCGGGGAAACACGGTAGGAAATATTGGAGAAAGGAGGTGCGGTGGACGCACAACAGTTAGATTCCTATATCAATCCGGCCTGGGAAAGCTCTCATCAGATCTGAAGCCACGTTTAGCTTGATCGTGTCTCTTCGTTCCAGTCTCCAAGATCCACGTGAACCGCTGGGGCAGTTTGGACTCTGTTTCTAGTGACCGCAGTTGCGGCCGGGCTCAAGCTCCAAGTTTGACCGCTGAGAGGTTGCCTTGCTTTGGACATTGTTTTTGGATTTCATCTGCTTGGATTATAACTCAAGGACTAAGCTGAACTCTATTTTGATTGCTTTCATCATTTCTCTTTGGACTATATTTTATCTTTATTCTAAATAAAAGAACTAATGTTTCATCTGCCTGTGTGTGTGTGATCTAGGGGGGGGGGCTGTCTGAGTCTGAGGTGCAACATCTTCCTCCTCATGCTGCTGCTGCTGCCTCATGTGGAGCCCTGGTCACGTGGTGCGCCCTCCGCCGGGTCACATGGGGGCTGGCTCCCGGCTGTATAGTTGCAGGGTGCTGAGGAGGGAGCCCCCCCCCCTTCCTTCCTCCCTCCTGCCTTCCTTCGTTTTGGATACCAGGCGGCAGGAGCCAATCGCGGTACAATTTTTTTAGTATTATATAACATTTTTATTATTCTTTTTTGGGGGGGTGATCTGCGCCCCCCTCGGCTTGTGCCGCTAGGCCATGGCCTCGTTGGCCCTATGGGTAATCCGGGCCTAGGGTCAATGTGAGGTAGATCCATCCATTCTCGTTCCCTCCCCCCTTGTTCTGCTTACTAGTCAACACTGCTTCCCTGGACAGCCACAACCACGTCCTTTGGTGAGTTTTGGACCCATTCTGTTCCCTATGCGCCACTCATGGGACTTTCGTTTTCTTTAAGAAATAATACATGAGCCATTGAATCCATTTAATTATGATGTGTGTTTTTTTCTGTAAATAAAAAAATGCTGCTTAATTAGTTGCAAAGCAGAACAAAATTATAAACAAGACAGCTATTCTATGTGATTAATGTCCTTGGAGTATGTGTGAATGAATTTCAATTGCAGGGCCTAGCCTGTGAAATTTGTGACAGGTTGGGCAGGGAAGAGTAATACAGCAAGCAAAGCAAGTCCACCGATGGGGGAACAGCACCACCTTGTGAATATCTTTCTAACATGTTTCCTATCCAGTTTTCCCTGATAGTAGCAAGATAATCGTGTGAGGAGGCGAGGGGCTTGTTGGAAAGCAGGGAAAGATGGAAATCTCTAGTTTTTTGCCTTTTGTAGTGATTGGTTCCACATTTACTGGGAGCAGTGTCTGGCCACCCTCCTGTTTGCTGCAGAAGCTCCTGGGATAAAGGCAGGCCCGGATTAACACTTTTTTGCACCCCAGGCCAAAGTTTGGAATTACGCCCCCTTTAAGCCAAGCTCCCGCCACCTCCAAGGTCCCCATTCCTACCGGCTGGAAAGCTCCGCTGTGCTCTGAAGGTCTTCTCGGGAGTCGGGAGGCTTGGGGAGAGCGCAGCGGGTGCAAACTCGCTCCAAGGCGCGTGCGCGAGAGAGAGAGAGCACGAGAGAGAGCGTGCGAGAGAGCAAGAGAGAGTGCGAACAAGAGATACAGCGCACATGAGAGAGAGAGCGTGCGAGAGAGAGAGCGAGAGAGAGTGCGAATGAGAGATAGAGCACGCATGAGAGAGAGCGCACGAGAGAGAGAGTGCGAACGAGAGACAGAGCGCGCATGAGAGAGAGAGCATGCGAGAGAGAGAGCAAGAGAGAGTGCGAACGAGAGATACAGCGCACATGAAAGAGAGAGCGTGCGAGAGAGAGAGCGAGAGAGAGTGCGAATGAGAGATAGAGCGAGCATGAGAGAGCGCAAGAGAGAGCGTGCGCACAGAGAGAGAACGCAAGAGAGAGCGTGAGAGAGAGCGTGAGAGAGAGCGTGCGAGAGAGAGCACACGAGAGAGAGCATGCGCGCGCGAGAGAGAGAGAGAGCGAGAGAGAGAGCAAGAGAGAGTGCGAACGAAAGATAGAGCGCACTTGAGAGAGAGCGTGCGAGAGAGAGAGCGAACGAGAGATAGAGCGCGCATGAGAGAGAGCGTGCGAGAGAGAGCAAGAGTGCGAACAAGAGATACAGCGTACATGAGAGAGAGAGCGTGCGAGAGAGAGAGAGAGTGCGAATGAGAGATAGGGCGCGCATGAGAGAGAGCACGAGAGAGAGAGCGTGCGAGAGAGAGAGCATGCAAGAGAGAGCGTGAGAGAGAGCGTGCGAGAGAGAGAGCGAGAGAGTGCGAATGAGAGATAGAACGCGCATGAGAGAGAGCGCGCACGAGAGAGAGCGTGCGAGAGAGAGAGCATGTGAGAGAGAGCACACGAGAGAGCACGCGAGAGAGAGAGCAGAGAGCCCGAGAGAGCGCAAAGTGAGAGCAAGAGAGAGTGCGAACGAGAGATAGAGCGCACATGAGAGAGAGCGTGCGAGAGAGAGTGCGAATGAGAGACAGAGCGCGCATGAGAGAGAGAGCGTGCGAGAGAGAGAGCAAGAGAGAGTGCGAACGAGAGATACAGCGCACATGAAAGAGAGAGTGTGCGAGAGAGAGCGAGAGAGAGTGCGAATGAGAGATAGAGCGCGCATGAGAGAGCACACGGGAGAGAGAGCACATGCGAGAGAGAGAGCACGCAAGAGAGCGCGAGAGAGAGCGTGCGAGAGAGAGAGAGCAAGAGAGAGTGTGAACGAGAGATACAGTGCACATGAGAGAGAGAGCGTGCGAGAGAGAGTGAGAGATAGAGCGTGCGAGAGAGAGAGCATGTGAGAGAGCACACGAGAGAGAGAGCACGTGCGAGAGAGAGAGAGCACGCAAGAGAGAGCACGTGAGAGAGCGTGCGAGAGAGAGAGCAAGAGAGAGTGCGAACGAGAGATACAGCACACATGAGAGAGAGTGCGCATGAGAGAGAGCGTGCGAGAGAGAGAGAGTGTGCGAACGAGAGATAGAGCGCACATGAGAGAGAGAGCGCGTGAGAGAGAGAGCACACGAGAGAGAGCGCGAGAGAATGAGAGAGAGTGTGAGAGTGTGTGTGTGTGAGAGAGAGAGCATGCGCATGAGAGAGAGAGAGCGCGCATGCGCGAGAGAGAGCGTGAGAGAGAGAGAGACGGAGGGGACAGAGCAGAGACTTTGCCGGGAGAACGAGCTAGGAGGGGCATGAGAAAGGGGGAAAGAGGGGCGCAGACCCGTTTTGGGTTTTTTTGGTCCGTGATCTGCGCCGCCCCCAGCTTGCGCCCCTAGGCCATGGCCTCGTTGGCCTTATGGGTAATCCGCGCATGGAAAAAGGTACTGTCTGGACGGGCCCTAAGAGTTCCTGAAAAGTAGCCTAGTCAGCAGCTTCTGGATCAGTCTTAAGGGCACTCTACAAAGTGCATTACAGTAGCCAGCCTTGGACGACTGCAGCCAAGTTATTCCTGTTCAAGGAAGGCTGAAACTGACCCAGGGCCCTTCCACACAGCCCTATATCCCAAAATATGAAGGCAGAAAATCCCACAATATCTGCTTTTGTGCTGGGTTATCTGAGTCCACACTGCCATATATTCCAGTTCAAAGCAGAAAATGTGTGATTTTCTTCCTTGATTTTTTGGGATACAGGGCTGTGTAGAAGGGCCCTGAGATGGGCCTAGAACAGCATTTCTCAACCTGGGGGTCGGGACCCCTGTGGGGGTCATGAGGAGGTATCAGAGGGGTCGCCAAAGACCACCAGAAAGCACAGTATTTTCTGTTGGTCATGGGGGTTCTGTGTGGGAAGTTTGGCCCTCTTCTATCATTGGTATGATATCAGAATGCTCTTTGATTGTAGGTGAACTATAAATCCCAGCAACTACAACTCCCAAATGTCCAGTCTATTTCCCCCCAAACTCCACCAGTCTTCACACTTTATTTATTTATTTATTTATTTATTTATTTATTTATTTATTCTTTCTGGATGTCTAGAACTACAACCTCTAGAAGCTCGGTCAACATCCACAACAGGTAAAAAGCAGGGGGTTCTGTGTGGAACTGACATTATAGAACAACGATAAAATGCAGATAATTGCAATGATTTAATCTAAAACATGACTAAATGCGCTAAAATAATTCTAAAAGTAAGCTAAACTACATAGAAAGACCCATAACAGTTACCAACTGGAAAAGCCCCAAACTCAAGGTCAACAAAAGAGCAGTATTTTCTTGCAGGCTCGGGGTTCTGTGGACAGTTCCCTGATACCTGGTATGACTTGCCTCGGATTGTAGGGAACATTCCATAAGGTTGGTGCCACCACCGAGAATGCTTCACACGTTGGTGGAGTTTCATGCCAAGTTTGGTTCAGACCCATTATGGTTTGAGTCCACAGTGCTCTCTGGATGTAGGTGAACTACAACTCCCAAACTCAAGGTCAACATCCACCAAACCCTTGCAGTAGTTTCTGTTGGCCATGGGAGTTCTGTGTGCCAAGTTTGGTTCAGTTCCATTCATTGGTAGACTTCAGAATGCTTGTTGATTGTGGGCGGACTATAAATCCCAGCAACTACAACTCCCAAAATAAATCTCCCCCCAACCCCACCAGTATTCAAATTTGGGCATATTGGGTACTTGTGCTCAATTTGGTGCAGTGAATGAAAATACATCCTGTATATCCGATATTTACATGACAATTCATAACAGTAGGAAAATGACACTTATGAAGTAGAAACAATTAAATTACACACACACACAAACACACTAAATTGTTTGATGGTTGGGGCGGGGGTCACCACAACATGGGAAACTCTATTAAGGGGTTGTAGCATTATGAAGGTTGAGAACCACTGATCTAGAACAGTGTTTTTTTGACTTTTTTGAGCTGCGGCACATTTTTTACATTTACAAAATCCTGGGGCACACCACCAACCAAAATGACACCAAATGACACTCTAACACAGTAATACATATAGTTAATATCTTTTAAAATGTATTTATACACTCAGTGTGAAACCTGGGCCTGTTTCGGTGAACACAACATAGATATCCTGGCAGGAATGGCAGAAAGACACAAACTTCCCACACAGAACTCCCATAACCAAGAGAAAATACTACAAGAGTTTGGTGGGCATTGACCTTGGGTTTTGGAGTTGTAGTTCACCTATATCCAGAGGGCACTGTGGACTGAAACAATGTTGGATGAGGACCAAACTTGGCATGCCCAAATGTGAACACAGATGGAGTTTGGGGAAAATAGACCTTGACATTTGCGAGTTACAATTTCTGGGATTTATCAAAGAAATTTATCACACAATCAAAGAGCATCCTGAACTCTTGCAACAATGGAATTGAACCAAACTTGGCATATTGAACTCTCATTACCAACAGAAAGTACTGAAAGGGTTTTCTTGGGAATTGACCTTGAGTTTTGAAGTTGTAGTTCACCTACACCCAGAGAGCACTGTGGACTGAAACAATATTATGTTACGTTGTTGTTTGTTTTCTATCCAGAATCACCATTTTGGAAACAGGCTCACCACTTTAAGGTCCCTCTAAAACAGGCATGGGGAAACTTCGGCCCTCTGGGTGCTTTGGACTTCAACTCCCACCATTCCTAACAGCCTGAGGCCCTTTCCTTCTTAAGTGGCTGAAGGGGGGAAAGGGTCTGAGGCTGCTAGGAATGGTGGGAGTTGGAGTACAAAACACCTGGAAGGTCCAAGTTTGCCCATGCCAGCTTTCGACAGAGACCTCTTCCTCCCCCTTCGTGCCCTTTCTTCCCCCTCCTACTGAACATTTACTTTTTCTTCTACACTGCCGCTTCTGTCGCCATTTTGATCCGAGGGGGCAGCATGAGCGTGTTCAGGAGGGGAGGGGGGAGGGAGGAAGATGTGACCCATGTGGGCGCTACTGCGCAGACTCGCCCCAGAGCAAAGCGAGGCAAAACGAGCAGAGCGAGGCTGGGAAGAAGGGAGCCCGAGTGGAGAAGAAAAAGTGTTCGGCAGGAGGGGGAAGAAAGGGTATTTGAGGTTCCAATTTCCCACGACACACCTGATGATCGCTCACGGCACACTGGTTGGGAAACACTGGTCTGGAACATCATGCTAACATCATGCTATTATATCTCTCAAGGACCTTCCTACAGAAAAATGTGTGCTGATGACAAGTCAATACAGAAGTTATTAACTGTGACAAGGATAGTTTGACAAACTGAAAGATGGTTTATATCACACATTTTTCGTTGGGGAGCTAAAACAAGCATCTGGTTTCAATCATTAACACAAAAATAGGAAAAGCGTTATAGGACACTAAGTTGCCAACCCATGTGTATGATTGCACCGATGATTTTTTAAAAAATGTTTCATGTATGACTCAGTTTTTACCGCATGTTTGTGAGCCAAACAATCCAGAATGCCAAAACACATATGCTACATTTTTAAAAATAAGAGTGAGTGATGCGACTGTACAGCAATGGCCAAATTTGCCACTCTGTTTCCTACTGTTCAATCAGCAAGCCAAGAAAGTCACGTATATGTAGAGACCTAGTCTGGATCTGCATATTCTTTCACAGTGACGACATCTGTTTCCAGATGGAAGGTGGTCCCAAGAAGGGTTGGTTTGACTCACCTTCCTCTTGACACGTTTCTCCCTTTCACCTCCTATTTTTATTTATTTTTATTTTATTTATTGTTGGGCTTCTATGCCGCCACTCCCGGGAGGCTC
The DNA here is from genome assembly GCA_030556195.1 of Anolis apletophallus. Taxonomy (NCBI): domain Eukaryota; kingdom Metazoa; phylum Chordata; class Lepidosauria; order Squamata; family Anolidae; genus Anolis; species Anolis apletophallus. Next base: position 19,304 of record JARBWK010000200.1, on the reverse strand, counting down.
GGGGCGGCTCACAAGCACCGGATAAAACAGAATAAAACAGCATATTAAACAATTAAAACACGGCAAATAGAACACATTATGACACAACAAAGTTAAAAACCTGGTGTGTGGGCACAACACCACAGGTAACGAATACAAGCGTGACGGGCTGTGCACAAGCAAAACCTACAGGTCAAAAGCCTGCTGGAATAAGTAGGTCTTGCAAGCCCGTCTAAAAGGAAGCAAATCCTGGATGGCGCGCGTTTCAGCGGGGAGGGCATTCCACAACGTGGGCGCAATCACAGAGAATGCCCTCCTACGGGTTGCTGTCAATCTCGCAAACTTCGCAGAGGGGACATCCAAGAGGTTGGTACCTTCCGATCGCAGTGATCTCGTAGGGCAATATTGTTGAAAGTTTTATGTTACAAAATTATATTTGTACCTTTAAGTGTTTTTCAGTGATGTTAATTTCAGTGTTACAAGGTACAGTTGAGTTGCTCAACAATTAGATTCCTGGGGAAAGGTGGGGTCTAATTGTTATGTCCTTAAATACTCCTTTCCATTTTGTATCCTTCCCTTTGTGGCTTATTTCTGAATTGCCTTTGTGGCTTATTTCAAAGTCCTTTGTGGCTTATTATTTTTGAGTTACCTTTGTGGCTCCAGCATGACTCTCCTGTATGGACATTTCATTTTACTTACAATAAAGTAAGTTGACTTTATGGTATGGAGTTTTTCAATGACCACATTACTTCTGGGCTAAGCTGAAGCTGCTACATTTTGTTTTACTCTGCAAGATTAGGTTTGTGTTTTATATATTTGGAAAACCTAACACATAATCCCTGACAGGTTATGGGCCCAGGGATTGCATAGCCCATGTGTCTGAAGTGACTTTTGTTTTTGAAGTATGTGGTCTGGAAGATTGAGAAAAGTTTTCTTTGAAAGCATGTTTGGCTTTCTGTTCCTGAGAGTTCGTGGGAGTTGCTGCTAGACGCTGAGCTTCAATATATCTGCCTCCGGAGATAATGAGGAGAGACGGAAGAAGATTGCCTGCCTGCGATGGAGGAGTTTTTTGTTTAACTTTCCCTTCTACGTGCTTATGCAACTAGGGCCAATTTTAATTGCTTTCCTGTTTTGTTTTGCACAAAAGGGATTTGTTTTTCTAAAAGACTGTCGCAGCAGAGCTGATAACAACTGTTTGTTTCTTCTTTATGCGGAGTGATTTGCAGGCAGCTGGTAAGCTGCTGGAAGCTGTTTTGGTTTCGTTTTTCCCTGCACCAAAAGGAATGGTAAAGGAGAAGTTTTGTTTTTCTACATGAAGTGTTATGGCTTGGCTGTTTCCCTGTTGCTGACGCCGAAGGGAAGATAATTGCCTGTGAGTCAAACCCTGCGTGAGTTCAAGTAATCCTGCAAAGTTTGAAAGATATTGGACTGCTAGAAGCCAATTTTACATGGAGGTAAATTGGCTGGGCTTAAACCCAGGTATACTGGGGGTCCTTTTCTGTTGATTGCAGTGATTTTGTTTTTTGGAACTCTGGGACTTTAAAGTGAAAGAACACAATGGCTTTACCGCCTGTTCATATTGGTTCACTCCCATTTGAAAAACTTACTGATAAGAACTGGCTGAGTTGGAGTATCAAATTTAAAGCGTTTTGGTTTCACAAGATTTATGGAAAATAATTGAAACGTTGCCAGCTCAACCTGATGATACTGAAAGGAAGCAAGATGAAAGAGCTCTAGCGCTTCTTCAGTTGTCTGTGACAGACCCTTTATTGGTTCATCTTCATGATATTCCTCATGCTCAAACAGCATGGAATTTGTTCAAAGATATGTTTCAGAGACAGAGCAGTGGGTCAAAGATAATTTTTATGCGCCAGCTGTTTAACCTCAAACATGAGGAAGGTACGCCAGTACAACCACATGTTACGAAAGTTGTGGCTCTTTTTTCGGAGTTAAGAGCAAGAAACGTTACTTTTCCTCCTGAGCAGCAAGCTTTAATTCTAATGGGGTCCCTATCTCAACCTTTTTATGCGTTTATGGATTCTCTTCATGGAATTCCGGACAGGGATCTTACAATACCTTTTATTTCTGGAAAAATTATGGAATTTGAAGCTCAACAGAAATTGAGAAGTTCTGCTCCTGTGCAGAAGTATTCAGGAACTGCTTCTAATGACACTGCCTGTGTTGTTAAGCCAAAGTCACAAGTGGTCTGCTTTAAATGTAGAAGGAAAGGTCATATTGCAAAAAATTGTTGGCAGAATCCAGGACAGTGGAGAAACAAGCAAGCGGAGAAACCTAGTTCTTCAAAGGACTTTCAGCATGCTTTCCTGGTGACCTCAAAGATGGATAAAATGAACTCTTACATACTTGATTCTGGGTGTTCTCAACATTTGGTAAAGACTGTAGAACTTTTGACAAATGTGAGAGACTCTGATATAGATTTCATTTCTTTGGCTGATGATAGGAAAGTTCAAGTGATTTCTTGTGGTGATCTTTATATTGATAATCTGAACTGTACTCTTAGGAATGTGTATTTTGTTAAAGAAATTGTGTATAACATTCTGAGTGCAAGCAAACTTTTGGATGAAGGTTTTGATGTGTCTTTAAAGAAAGAGAGATCTGTGTTAATTGATCCTCAAGGTAATGAAGTGCAACTTATACAGGAAAAGGGATTTTTCATTTTAAGGTCATCTGCAAATGTTAATTTGTCTGCTTGTATTGAACAGATACCTGATAATCCCAGGCCATTACACGACAAATGTATTCATGAATTTCATAGGAAAATGGGTCATTTGTCATGGCAGCACTTGAGAAAGACAGCTGAGTTGTGTGCAATTCCTATTCAAAGTTGTAAGAAATAGACCTTGACATTTGCGAGTTACAGTTTCTGGGATTTATCGTTAACACACAATCAAAGAGCATCCTGAACTCTTGCAACAATGGAATTGAACCAAACTTGGCATATTGAACTCTCATTACCAACAGAAAGTACTGAAAGGGTTTTCTTGGGAATTGACTTTGAGTTTGGAAGTTGTAGTTCACCTACACCCAGAGAGCACTGTGGACTCAAACAATATTATGTTACGTTGTTGTTTGTTTTCTATCCAGAATCACCATTTTGGAAACAGGCTCACCACTTTAAGGTCCCTCTAAAACAGGCATGGGAAAACTTCGGCCCTCTGGGTGCTTTGGACTTCAACTCCCACCATTCCTAACAGCCTGAGGCCCTTTCCTTCTTAAGTGGCTGAAGGGGGGAAAGGGTCTGAGGCTGCTAGGAATGGTGGGAGTTGGAGTACAAAACACCTGGAAGGTCCAAGTTTGCCCATGCCAGCTTTCGACAGAGACCTCTTCCTCCCCCTTCGTGCCCTTTCTTCCCCTCCTACTTTTTCTTCTACACTGCCGCTTATGTCGCCATTTTGATCCGAGGGGGCAGCGTGAGCGTGTTCAGGAGGGGAGGGGGAGGGAGGAAGATGTGACCCATGTGGGCGCTACTGCGCAGACTCGCCCCAGAGCAAAGCGAGGCAAAACGAGCAGAGCGAGGCTGGGAAGAAGGGAGCCCGAGTGGAGAAGAAAAAGTGTTCGGCAGGAGGGGGAAGAAAGGGGATTGGAGGCTCCAATTTCCCACGGCATACCTGATGATCGCTCACGGCACACTGGTTGGGAAACACTGGTCTGGAACATCATGCCAACATCATGCTATTATATCTCTCAAGGACCTTCCTACAGAAAAATGTGTGCTGATGACAAGTCAATACAGAAGTTATTGACTGTGACAAGGATAGTTTGACAAACTGAAAGATGGTTTATATCAGTGCTGTCCAACTTCTACTGGACCTAGGGCCGGACTTCCAGTCACTGAAGACCTGGGGGCCGCTCCGCCCCGCCCCCCCCACCCCCCAGCCACGCCCCACCCACGCCCTCGGTCCCTCCTCCTAAAGTGTCACGCCAGCCTCAGAAGCGGCGATTTCGGCTTCTGAGGCTGGCGTGACCCCCCAGAGGGAAGGCAAAGCCAAGGGGAGCCCTCCATGGCTTCTCCCTCTCTCCTAGTGTCATGCCAGCCCCCTCCCCTGTTCTGCCTCTCTCACCGCCGCCCTGATTAGGGCACCGGTGGGAGAGACAGAACGGAGAAGCCGTGCCTGAAGAGGAGGAAGGCAAGTGCTTGCCTTCCTTCTCTTTAGGCACACCCCCTCCCCTGTTCTGCCTTTCCCACCGGCACCCTGATCAGGGCGCCGGTGGGAGAGACAGAACAGAGAAGCCGTGCCTGAAGAGGAGGAAGGCAAGCGCTTGCCTTCCTCCTCTTTAGGCACGGCTCCTCCCGACCTGGCTCCTCCTCCCCGCACCGCCCCTTGTCCCTCTCTCACCGGCGCCGATGCAAACCGGTTTGCATCGGGCGCCGGCTAGAGAGGGAAGTAGAGGGCGGTGCAGGGAGGAGGCGCGGGCGCCCGTCCTTCTCCCTGCCCCGCCTCCTCCTCCCCTCCCCCATCCCTGCGATCTCGCAGCGCGCACGGAGAGAGGGACGGAGGGGCGGTGCAGGGAGGAGCAGCTGGCTCACTTCCTCCTCCCTGCCCCGCCCCCCCGGCCGCCATTTTTTACAAAAAATTAAAAATGGCGGCCGGGGCATAGCTGGGGCCGTGTCCAACAGGCTGGGGGCGTGTACGGCCCCGGGCCGCCAGTTGGACAGCCCTGGTTTATATCACACATTCTTCGTTGGAGAGCTAAAACAAGCATCTGGTTTCAATCATTAACACAAAAATAGGAAAAGCGTTAAAGGACACTAAGTTGCCAACCCATGTATATGATTGCACCGATGATTTTTAAAAAAATGTTTCATGTATGACTCAGTTTTCACCGCATGTTTGTGAGCCAAACAATCCAGAATGCCAAAACACATATGCTACATTTTTAAAAATAAGAGTGAGTGATGCGACTGTACAGTAATGGCCAAATTTGCCACTCTGTTTCCTACTGTTCAATCAGTAAGCCAAACAAGAATGTCACGTACATGTAGAGACCTAGTCTGGATCTGCATATTCTTTCACAGTGAGGACATCTGTTTCCAGATGGAAGGTGGTCCCAAGAAGGGTTGGTTTAACTCACCTTCCTCTTGACACGTTTCTCCCTTTCACCTCCTGTTTTTATTTTTTTTTTTATTTTTTTATTGTTGGGCTTCTATGCCGCCACTCCCGGGAGGCTCGGGGCGGCTCACAAGTGCCGGATAAAACAGAATAAAACAACATATTAAACCAGGGCTGTCCAACTGGCGGCCCGGGGGCCGTACACGGCCCCCCAGCCTGTTGGACACGGCCCCCGCTATGCCCCCAGCTGCAATTTTTAATTTTTTTTAAAAAAATCTACATTTTTTTAAAAAAATGGCGGCCAAGGGGGGGGGGGGCGGGGCAGGGAGGAGGAAGTGAGCCAGCTCCTCCTCCCTGCACCACCCCCTCCGTCCCTCTCTCCGTGCCGCTGATGCAAACCGGATCGCATCGGCGCCGGTGAGGGACAAGGGTGGTACAAGGAGGAGGAAGAGAGCTAGCTCCTCCTCCCTGCACTGCCCTCTTCTTCCCTCTCTGCCGGCGCCGATGCCTTGGAAGGAGGGGGTCCCCGGCGGCGCCTCCCTCTCTTGCAAGGCATCACGGCAGCGGCTGAAGCCGTGCCGGCTTCATGGCTGCCACGATGCCTTGGAAGGGAGGGGTCCCCGGCAGCGCCTCCCTCCCTTGCAAGGCATCGCGGCTGAAGCCGGCGCTGGCTTCCGCGGCTGCCACGATGCTTTGCAAAGGAGGGGGGTCCCCCGGCAGCGCCTCCCTCCCTTGCAAGGCATGGCGGCAGCGGCTGAAACCGGCGCCGGCTTCCACGGCTGCCACGATGCTTTGCAAGGGAGGGGGTCCCCCGGCGGCGCCTCCCTCCCTTGCAAGGCATCGCGGCAGCGGCTGAAGCCGACGCCGGCTTCCGCGGCTGCCGCGATGCCTTGCAAGGGAGGGGGGTCCCCCGCGGCGCCTCTCTCCCTTCCAAGGCATCCCGGCAGTAGCTGAAGCCGGCGAAACCGCCAGCTTCATGTGCGGCCAGGATGCCTTGGAAGGGAGGGGGTGCCCCGTGGCTCCTCCCTCTCTCCCAAAGCATCCCGGCAGCCGGGGGCGGGGGCGGCCGGCCCCCCAGGTCATCAGTGACCTGGAATCCGGCCCTTGGCCAGTTAGAAGTTGGACAGCACTGTATTAAACAATTAAAACACGGCAAATAGAACACATTATGACACAACGAAGTTAAAAACCTGGTGTGTGGGCACAACACCACAGGTAATGAATACAAGCGTGACGGGCTGTGCACAAGCAAAACCTACAGGTCAAAAACCTGCTGGAATAAGTAGGTCTTGCAAGCCCGTCTAATAGGAAGCAAATCCTGGATGGCGCGCGTTTCAGCGGGGAAGGGCATTCCACAACGTGGGCGCAATAACGGAAAATGCCCTCCTACGGGTTGCTGTCAATCTCGCAAACTTCACAGAGGGGACATCCAAGAGGTTGGTACCTTCCGATCGCAGTGATCTCGTAGGGCAATATGGAGAGAGACGGTCCCTCAGATACGCTGGCCCCAGGCCGTGCAAGGCCTTAAAGGTGAGAACCAACACTTTGAAGGTGATCCGGTGCTCGATTGGAAGCCAGTGCGGATCCTGCAAGGTGGGTGTTATGTGACTACCAGCTGGCGTGCCAGACAGGAGTCGGGCGGCAGAGTTCTGCACCAGCATGAGCTTCCGGGTCACCGACAGAGGAAGGCCAATGTAGAGTGTGTTACAGTAGTCCAGTCTCGAGATGACCATGGCTTGGATCACCGTGGCCAGGTCGTTCCGGGATAGATAGGGGGCCAGCCACCTTGCCTGTCTAAGATGGAAAAAAGCAGACTTGCTGACCATGGAGACCTGGGTCTCCATTGTCAGCTGGGAGTCCAAGTGAACTCCCAGGCTCTTTACTGAAAGCGATGGGCATAGCGCCACACCGTCCAGGGTCGGAAGCTGGACATCCCCATCACCTGGGCGGCCCAGCCACAAGATCTCCGTCTTCGCTGGATTCACCCTCAACCTACTGGCTCGCAGCCATCCAGTAACGGCTTCGAGGCAATGCTGGAAATGATCAGGGATGGATCCAGGCCTGCCCGCGATCCTCAGAATGAGCTGAGTGTCATCAGCGTACTGGTGACACTCAAGCCCAAAACTCCATACCAGCTGTGCAAGCGGCTGCATATAGATGTTAAATAACAGAGGGGAGAGAATGGCCCCCTGCGGGACTCCACAAACTAATGGGGAGCCCTCAGAGACCACCTCACCCCTCCTCACTCGCTGGGACCGCTGGTGGAGGAAGGAGGTCAGCCATTTCAGGGCTGTCCCCCTCATTCCAGCCATGGCCAGGCGGTGGATCAAAAGATTGTGGCCGACCGTGTCAAACGCTGCCGTGAGGTCCAATAACACGAGCAGCGCAGACCCCGCCTTGGTCGAGCTGGCAACGGAGTTGGTCTGTGCCTTCTCAAAATCCACAGCGCTGTCTATACCAGACCTGGGCATCTTACGGCTCGCTGGCCAAATGTGGCCCGCAGGGCGATGCCATCCAGCCCGCAGTTTCCTTCCTGAAGAGAGGGAGGCGAAGGAGGCGAAGGAGGAGAATTCCCATTGGGGCGGCTACAAAGCAACATGATGCTTTGTGTCCTTATGGGAGAAAAGGAAGGGAGGGAGGAGAGTGCCTCCTGCTGTCCCTCTCTGCGACTCCGGAGGAACTTCCGCAGGAAGCCCCGCCTCCCTGCGGATCTCCTGCTCGCTGACCTCGCTGACGTAGGCGAGAAAGAGGAGGCCTCCCTCTCTTTCCTTCCTTCCCCCTTCCACCACATCCCCCTCCCTTGCCAAAAGGAAAGAAGGAAGGAATGAACGCAAGAGGGAAGGAGAGGAAGCGGAGCGAGGGGGAGGGGGCGGGGCCAGATGGGGAAAGGGGCGGGATGTGGCTGAAGGAGGGAGTGGGGCGCGCAGGGCTGGAGCTCTTCAATTTCATGCCCGGCTTCCTCAATTTACTTTGCCCTCCTCGTCTTCCTCCTCCTTCACTTCCAAGCCTCGCTCCTCCCCCCCCCTTGGGCATATTGAGGATTCGTGCCAAGTTTGAGTCCACAGTGCTCTCTGGATGTTGGTGAACTACAACTCCCAAACTCAAGGTAAGTGCCCAGCAAACCCTTTCAGTACTTGAGAGTTCAGTGTGCCAAGTTTGGTTCAATTCCTTTGTTGCTGGATTTCAAGATGCTCTTTGACTGTGAGTTAACTATAAATCCCAGCAACTACGATTCCCAACTGTCAAGCTCTATTTCCTCCATACTCCACCAGTATTCACATTTGGGCATATTCAGTATTTGTGCCAAGTTTGGTCCTGATCCAACATTGTTTGAGTCCACAGTGCTCTTTGGATGTTGGTGAACTACAACTCCCAAACTCAAGGGCAATGCCTTCCAAACCCTTCTAGTATTTTCTATTGGTCATGGAGTCCTGTGTGCCACGTTTGGTTTAGTTCCATCGTTGGTGGAGTTCAAAATGCTCTTTGATTGCAGGTGAACTAAAAGTCCCAAATGACAAAATCAATTTTTGAGTGATGATCACTCCTTGGGTGTTAGTGGGTGTCTTGTGGCAGCAATTTGTCCAGTGGTTTTTGAGTTATGTTAATCTCACAAAACGAACATTACATTTATATAACGTATAAAATTGTTCCCAAGAGTCTGGAGAACAAGCCCTATGAGGAGCGGCTTAAAGAGCTGGGCATGAAGAAGAGAAGGCTGAGAGGAGACATGATGAGGGCCATGGATAAATATGTCAGGGGAAGTCATAGGGAGGAGGGAGCAGGCTTGTTTTCTGCTGCCCTGGAAACTAGGACGCAGAACAATGGCTTCAAACCACAAGAAAGGAGATTCCACCTGAACATTAGGAAGAACTTCCTGGCTGTGAGAGCCGTTCAGCAGTGGAACTCTCTGCCCTGGAGTGTGGTGGAGATTCCTTCTTTGGGGGCTTTTAAACAGAGGCTGGATGGCCATCTGTCAGGGGTGCTTCGCCTCTCCACCTCTGACATTCAACCTGACTTTGAGAGACTTGATTTCTCTCACTGAATAAGAAAAAAACCCTGAATAATAGCACCAAATGAGGTGATTAGATTGCACCAAAAATGTAGGCAATGTTTTTTAATTCTTTCTTTAGTAAGTGAAACTCAAAAGGTGCTTTGAAGCAAATGTGACTGAAAATGATCATTCATATAATGAATCACAAATGATACAAATCTTCACATTTTGTTAGCCTTGGTTTTGTAAAATTTTAGTGAATAAATGTCATTTTTCCTATGACAACCTCTCTATTCCATTGCTCATAACATATACTCTTATCAGTCTCATTAACATATCAGAAACGCAATTTAGTGCTTTTAGTATTATTATTATTATTATTATTAAAGAAATTCAATTGATATTATGTTTCCCAACCTTTTTGAGCCATGGCACACTTTTTACATTTGCAAAATCCTGGGGCACGCCACCAACCAAAATGACACAAAATGACACTCTAACACAGTCATACATATAGTTAATATGTTTTTGAAATGTATTTATACACTCAGTGTGAAACCTGGGCCTGTTTCGATGAACACAACATAGATATCCTGGCAGGAATGGCAGAAAGACACAAACTTCCCACACAGAACTCCCATAACCAAAAGAAAATGCTATAAGAGTTTGGTGGGCATTGACCTTGGGTTTTGGAGTTGTAGTTCACCTATATCCAGAGAGCACTGTGGACTGAAACACAGGACCAAACTTGGCATGAATACTCAATATGCCCAAATGTGAACACAGATGGAGTTTGGAGAAAATAGATCTTGACATTTGGGAGTTACAGTTTCTGGTATTTATAGTTAACACACAATCAAAGAGCATCCTGAACTCTTGCAACAATGGAATGTCAGATCTGGGAAATCTGAGCTTGGGAGAAGTTCAGGTTTCCAGCCTGCCATGAGGTAGCTGACCTTTGTCCCAGTTCTCTGGGGACCTTTGCTCTAGTTACCGGACTATGCTGAGTCACTCGGGAAGTGATGTAACTTCCAGGTGCCTCCAGGGGAAGTGAGGTAACCTCCTCTGGACTCGGACATTGGACAATGAACTATTAATGCTGACTCAGAGGCTGATGAGGTCACATCCCTTTGGACTATGGGAATTGCTGAATCACCCGGATATGGTGCAACCCTGGCTGGACATTGCATGGGCATGGGGAGGGGGTTCGGGTATAAAAGGTGTGTTTGGGTGGCGGGCCGGTGCTTTAGCTTTACAAGTGTTGTACCTGCAATAAAATCATGTTGGACCGTGCTTCTATCTACGCGTGATCCTTACCGAAGTTGGAGCGTCATTACATGGAATTGAACCAAACTTGACACATTGAACTCCCATAACCAAAAGAAAATGCTATAAGAGTTTGGTGGGCATTGACCTTGAGTTTTCGAGTTGTAGTTCACCTATATCCAGAGAGCACTATGGACCCAAACAATGTTGGATCAGGACCAAACTTGACATGAATACTCAATATGCCCAAATATGAATGCAGATGGAGTTCAGGGGAAATAGACCTTGACATTTGGGAGTTGCTGTTGCTGGGATTTATAGTTCCCCTACGATCAAAGAGCATTCTGAACCCCACCAATGATAGAACTGGGCCAAACTTCCCACACAGAACCCCCAGGAGGCAAGAGGAGGTCTCTACTTGGGGAAAGGGAGGCGGGCCTTCCCAATGCATGGAGAGGGAGAGACCAAGTAGACCAGGGCTGTCCAACTTCTACCAGCCCAGGGGCCTGAATTCCAGTCACTGATGACCTGGGGGGCCGTAGGGTCTGCCCCCGCCCCTGGCTCTGCCCCCGGCTCCGCCCCCTCCCCACCCCCGGCTCCGCCCTCTCCCCCGACACCCTCTCCCCTCTCCCCTTATTTATATTTAATATTAAATATATTTAATTCCATCCTCCCCTCTCCCCTTATTTTAATGTATCCCACCTCCCCTTATTTCATTTTTAAATATATTTAATTTTATATTTAATACATGAGGGGAGATGGGGGAGGAAATGAGGAGCCCCCTGCTTCGGCCTACCTTTTCCAAACGTGCAGGATCCAGGAGTACCCAGACGACGAGAGAGGTGACGACCGACTGAGTCGAAGAAGGTCCTAATCGCGTCTGTGGGCCTCAGCGATCCAGTAGTAGAGTAGCCGAAGAGTATCGCGAGAATACGCAATCCACACGGGATTTCGTTCTCAACGCCGGCGTGATCTCGCGTTGACAGCGAAATCCCGTGTGGATTTCGTATTCTTGCGATACTTGCTCCAAACCTGGAAGTCAATATTTTTTAAAAAAAATTATTTATTTTATTTTTCAATTTCTATCTTTTATTAAAAAGCTTAGGGGGGCGTAGGGAAGGGGCTGGGGGCCGTATACGGCCCCCGGGCTGCCAGTTGGACAGCCCTGAAGTAGACAATGGGTGTGTGTGTGGGGGGTGTTTATAATTTTGTGCCTTTATCGAGGTAGGTTTCTTAGGGTTTTTATACTTCAACACACTAGACTCTCCCCCCCCCCCCCTGGAAGTTCCAATTTCCCACAGCACTAGGGTTGCCATATGTCCCTTATTCTAAGGGACGTCCCTTATTTTGGCTCTAAAATTTTTGTCCCGTTTTTTCAGGCCCTATCCCTTATTTTTGACTAGCAGGACAGGACTGGGCGGGGTTGCTCAGAGGAAGGTGCGCGTGGCGGTTTCCACAGCAATGCCTGCCCGGGGATTCCAACTCGTAGGGCAAGCTGACAGTCGCGCGCTTGCGAGTGTGTGCCTGCCTGTATCCGCGTTGGAAGGAAGAGGCAATACAGGACTTTTTCAAAGTTCAGTAGACTCAATTAACCATTACCCAAGGGGAATGTTAGATCATGTTGGATAAAGATAGTTTCTGGTTGCTTGAGAGTTACTCTTAAAATAGGCCTAGCTATGCATCCCAATACTATACAATGCTGTGTATCCCTTACTATACTATACCATTAACTATTGACATAATAAAAATGAAGATGTACTGTCTTATAAAATTTATTTTATTTTAATGTTTAGACAGTGCACTTTTAAAGTCAGCAAAGTCAAGTACTAAATACAGATGGAGAAAATAAGGTAAGTTCTAATAATGTTTTTTCTGCATGACAAAGCATGCAGAAACATACCACATACTGTTAAGAGAGTGCAAGTCGGTTTCTTTTTTGAATTTCAATCATTATCTTATTCTGTTAATAAAACTATTTATACCTAACGTTTGAGTTTCAAGTTTTTAATGAAGTGTCCCTTATTTTTGTGAAAAATCCCATAAATGTCCCTTATTTCTTATATCAAAAAGTGGCAACCCTACACAGCACACCTGATGATCGCTCACGGCACACTAGTGTGCCCCGGCACACTGGTTGGGAAACATTGTAGAATGCAGTTCAGCCTTTAGGTGGGGCCCTCAATAATATTTTTTGGCTCTCATGTGGCCCCTTGGAAAAAATAATTGCCCACCCCTGCCTTAGGGTCACCGTAAATTGGACATAACTTGAAGGGAGACGACAAATCTCTGGTGGCAAAGACTGAACCATTCTCTCCTCAATTCAGAGAGGGTTCAATTCGAAGCCTCATATTGTAGCAAATTCAATTCTTTTCACCTTATTCTGTTGCTATGGAGACTGTTGCTGATGTGCTGATATTTCGCCTTGAACATTTCTTAGTATTTTGCACGCTTCTATATAGTATGGTGTTTGTGTGCTGAATCAAGCTGCTGTGTTTTGCCAGAAACCATCTTGGGAACAGGGAAGAAAGTCAAAGAAAGCTGCATTTTCCCCCCCAGGACCAGATCATTGAAATCAGTTCTAAAGCTCAATGAGGCCGCGGAGAGAGAGACTGTGCGCCCATATCTGGGGATGCATTGGTATGTCATTATGAGGGATCTGCAGTAGTAAGAAAGAGGAAGGGTGTCCTCAAAGCAGCCCAAAAACAAAGTACAAACTGGAAAGCGGGTTGCTGTAGCACACAAATGTTCAAATTTATTTAGCATTCAACTTTGTTGTAAAAATCATATATCTTCCCAAATGGGGATGTGGAGTTCAGGTAGAAAGTATTTCAAATAATATATCTCAAACCCTCTATTCCGGAATCCAATTGCAATCCTGGTATATATATATATTCATTTTCAAGGTATAGTGCTCCGGATAGAGAGGCTTGGAAGGTCGACGGACTATGTATTTAAAGGTCTAGCCGTTTCGCCAGAGGGACTGGCTTCATCGGGACCCCAAAGTATAACATATATTTTTTATAATTCCACCGGTCCGATAATCTATAAGTTCAAATAAAATATACTTATTAGCGTTTTGCAATTCAGGTTTAGCCCCCCAGTTAGACAGGACAACCCTAATAAAAGGCTTAACATTATATACATACCAATTCATTCAAATCAACGAAAATATTTCTGAGTGGACGCAGCCACTACTTCACACTGGTAGTCAACGGACAACACATAACACCGGAGGTCCCGGTTACATACACTCCAACTGAGATACAGGTGGGACCTATTCCAGAATCTCACTGATTATGAGGGATCTGGGCAGGCCCGGATTAAGCCCCTTTGGCGTCCTAGGCCACACTTTGGAAGCCCCATCCCCGGGCCGATGCTGGGCATGCGCGGCATTGCCCCGGGGGTGGGGCTTCCCTCCGCCTCTTCCTCCTCGCGCCGGTCCCTCCTTCCTTCAATCAAGGAAGGAGGGGCCGGCGCAAGGACAAGGAGGGAAGGGAAGTGTCAGATTATTGCATTTTGAATAGCAATTCATGAGTCAGCACAAGATATATTTTCGCAGTTTGAGATGACCTGCAGTGTGACATGTTTGACACCAGATGGCGCTGTCTCAAGACTGCTAAATGGAACCTTGAGGAATGTCAGTTACAAAGTGACAGTTGGGATTTAATATCTGTGAGGAAAGGATGTTTAGAAAGATAGCTGTGATGGCTGTTGTTTTTCGATGTTTTGCCAGTTATTGTTAAATACTATTCAATACAAAGTTATATATTTACCTTGTGAATTGAATGAGAGTTTCATTATTCACTCGAACAGAGACTGGAGTTTTTGGGCCGATGGGGAATTAAACTTCTATATTTCTGTTGCCTATCCGCTGTGACATAAATACTCAACGCCGAAGAAGCCCCTCCCCCGGGCCGAAGCTGGGCATGTGTGGCATCGGGCCCGGGGGCTTCCCTCCGCCTCTTCCTCCTCCTCGCCCCGCCTTCCTTCCTTGGGTGCGAGGAGGATGAGGCGGAGGAAAGCCCAGGCGGAGGGAAGCCCCGCCACCGGGATCACCGCTGGCGGGCATGCGCGCGAGACAGGAGGCCATGGCCTATGGGTGCAGGCCTAGGGGGGTGCCAGATCAAGGACCAAAAAAACATATTTTCAAACAAAACCGCAACATGCAGCATGATGACTCTCTTTCTCTCGGGGGAGGGCGGGGGGAGAGCGCTGCGAGGGGGTAGGGGAGGAGGGAATGGCGCGCCCCCTCGCTCTTGCCCCCTTGTCAAGGAAGGAGGGTGCGAGGATGAGGCGAAGGAAAGCCCTACCCCTAGGGCCGCTGCCGGGCATGCGTGCGCAGAAAAACACTGTACATAGATATCAAACACAAGCCTTAATCCCATGCGAAAAAAGTCACGGAAATGCACATCCAGTAAAGAAAGCATGTATATCCCCGATAGCGCTTTCAAGACCCCCACGCCGTCCTGATGGAAGTCCAGCACCTACGTGGAGATATCAGCGCGGTGCGGCGAAGATGAAGCCCCGTCGCCTGCGCCTGCCCCCTCGGCAACCGCTGGACGATGCAGGACGCTGTCAAATGACGTAGGACGTCCCGCTATGCAGATGTTCCAATGTTGATGACACAATGCTGATGATGTAAGATCACTGTCGCGTCCCTGGCGGATGACGTGGGCGGACAATGCGGAAGTGAGGAATAGCAGGCAGGGAAGGCGTCGGGAAAACCCCTGGGCGGGGCCAGATGACGTACAAGGATGATTCCGTAATGGTCCCAACGTGCTTCGTGCGGACAGATGTATCAGTGGGGGGTTCCCCAAAGCAGACGGGCGGGAGGGCGCCTCTGCCTCCTTCCCCAATGTTCCTGGGTGCCGGGCATGACCGGCAGCGGCCCCGGGGGCTTCCCTTCCTTTCTCCTCCCGAGGAGAAGGAGGAAAGAAGGGACGCCCCCGAGGCCGCTGCCGGCCATGCGCGGCACCCAGGAACCGTGGGGAAGGAGGCAGAGGCGCCCCCCCTGCCGTGCGCCGCATGCCCGCCATCGGTGGCCCCGGGGCAGGGCTTCCCTCTGCCTGGGCTTCCCTCCGCCTCATCCTCACAGCATCCAACTGTGGTCCTAATAAACTTATTTTCATATTTTCCTATACGTCTGTGTGGAACTGGTACGTCAATTGGATCGGTCCTGGTGTCCGCCCACTGCTTCCTGGGTGGGCCCAAGAACGTGTGGGGCACTCACAATTCGGCCCACGTTGGGCTATTTTGCCTAACGGAGCACAGGCCAGGCATCTCATGGATATGTTCACAGCCCTTGATACAAGCCTGGATCCCTAGCAGCGGAGTTTTGGGGCACTTGGGTTGGCGTGCATTCGCACTTCGGGCACTCAGGGGTATTCCCCCGCCCCCCTCCTGCCTCGTTTCGGCCCCTCCCGCCCGTCTGCTTTGGGGAACCCCCCACTGATACATCTGTCCGCACGAAGCACGTTGGGACCATTACGGAATCATCCTTGTACGTCATCTGGCCCCGCCCAGGGTTTTCCCCCCTGACGCCTTCCCTGCCTGCTATTCCTCACTTCCGCATTGTCCGCCCACGTCATCCGCCAGGGACGCGACAGTGATCTTACACCATCAGCATTGTGTCCTCAACATTGGAACATCTGCATAGCGGGACGTCCTACGTCATTTGACAGCGTCCTGCATGGTCCAGCGGTTGCCGAGGGGGCAGACGCAGGCGGCGGGGCTTCATCTTCGCCGCACCGCGCTGACGGGCCCCTCCCCCTTCCTCCTGCCGGATGGACTCTCTCATGATTGATATCTCCACGTAGGAGCTGGACTTCCATCAGGACGGCGTGGGGGTCTTGAAAGCGCTATCGGGGATATACATGCTTTCTCTACTGGATGTGCATTTCCGTGACTTTTTTCGCATGGGATTAAGGCTTGTGTTTGATATCTATGTACAGTGTTTTTCTGCGCACGCATGCCCGGCAGCGGCCCTAGGGGTAGGGCTTTCCTTCGCCTCATCCTTGCACCCTCCTTCCTTGACAAGGGGGCAAGAGCGAGGGGGCGCGCCATTCCCTCCTCCCCTACCCCCTCGCAGCGCTCTCCCCCCGCCCTCCCCCGAGAGAAAGAGAGTCATCATGCCGCATGTTGCGGTTTTGATTGAAAATATGTTTTTTTTGGTCCTTGATCTGGCACCCCCCCCCCTAGGCCTGCACCCATAGGCCATGGCCTAGTGTTGCCTTATGGATAATCCGGGCCTGGATCTGGGGAAGATTTTCATAGTCTCGGTAGATTGCAAAAATACTAGAACAGGGGTGCTCAGGAAGTCGATCGCGATCGACTGGTCGATCCTGGGACCTAGGGAGGTCGATCCCAGCTGGATTGGGTGCTTCTGAGGGGGCGGAGCCTGCCAAGCTCCGCCCCCTCTGCCAGCGTCAGCATTTCCACAGCTTCTCCACAGTAGAAGGGGGTAATGCCAAGCCAGTAGTGGCATAGATAGCCACTACTGGCTTGGCATTACCCTTTCTACTACTTGAGAAGCTGTGGAAATGCTGGAGCCAGAGGGGGAAGGGGGCGGAGCTGAGCCCTGCCAAGCCCCCCCCCCCCTCCAGCATTTCCACAGCTTCTCCAGGGTAGAAGAGGGTAATGCCAAGCCAGAGGTGGCTATCTATGCCACCACTGGCTTGGCATAACCTTTCTGTACCCTGGAGAAGCTGTGGAAATGCTAAAGCCAGAGGGGGAGGGGGCAGAGCTAAGCCCTGCCAGGCTCCGCCCCCTCCGCCAGCTTCAGCATTTCCACAGCTTCTCCGGAGTAGCAGGGGGTAATCCTTCAATACACGACAAATTAATAACTATTGCAACTTCTATACACACTGCTAAACCACAATGTTTAAAGGGCAGTGTCAAGGAATACCAAGACATAGCATATATAGGTAAAAACCACTATGTTGTATGGCAGTATATGCTCAATAGCAGAACAATATTACAAACAGTACAATGTAATACAAATAATCAATCATGTGATTAATACACAGTATGAGCATGAATCACAAGCCCATGTACATGGTTGGGGCGAAAGGAGTATTCCTTGGCACTGGTAACCCTTGAGTGAAGTCCTGGGTGTAGTGACCACATGGACCTGCGACTGTGAGTCAATAGGGAACATGGTAGGTGGCAGAGCTGGTGGCTGCTATGGTGGGCAGCGCCAGCGGCTGGAGGACTGACGCCGCCAAGATGACCGTTTCGCAACCGCATCAAAGGCGCTGATCACTTCTGACCGCTCCTCCTCAGTATTGTAGTAGACGAATTTAGACTCAAAGTCGAAACGAGAGATTTCGCGTTTCAGCTGATTGCAGCCCGGGAGATAACTCACAAGAGCGATCTGTATTGAAACGTGGAAACGCGAAATCTCTCGTTTCGACTTTGAGTCTAAATTGGTCTACTACAATACTGGGGAGGAGCGGTCAGAAGTGATCAGCGCCTTGAGGAAGCGGTTACGCGAAACGGTCATCTTGGCGTCGCCAGCTTACCTCCAGCCGCTGGCGCCTGCCCACCATAGCAGCCACCAGCTCTGCCACCTACCAAGGTTCCCCTATTGACTCAGTCGCAGGTCCATGGGTCAATACACCCAGGACTTCACTAAGGGTTACTCAGTGCCAAGTGGAATACTCCTTCGCCCAACCATGTATATGGGCTTGTGATTCATGCTCATATTGTGTATTAATCACATGATTGATTATTTGCATTACATTGTACTGTTTGTAATATTGTTCTGCTATTGAGCATATACTGCCATACAATATAGTGGTTTTTACCTATATATGCTATGTCTTGGTATTCCTTTGACACTGCCCCTTTAAACATTGTGGTTTAGCAGTGTGTATAGAAGGGGGTAATGCCAAGCCAGTGGTTGCTATCTATGCCACCACTGGCTTGGCATTACCCTCTTCTACCCTGCAGAAGCTGTGGAAATTCTGAAGCCAGAGGGGGAGGGGGGCGGAGCCAAGCCCTGCCAAGCCACGCCCCCTTCCCGCAGCTCCGCCCTGCTTCTCTCTTGGTAGATCTTTCTGACTTGGTCTTAGTATAAGTAGCTCGCATGCTGAAAAAGTGTGGGCACCCCTCTACTAGAAGGATCACAGGGCTGAACATTCCTACTGATACCCCACCTAAGCAAACAGTTCTTCCATATAGACGAGGGAAACAATGTTCGTCATAGGCTGTCACTCGTGGCTGAGTAGAATTGCCTTCCAAGTGTAGGATCTTGGCGGTGGGTCTGTAGATCAGTGTTTCCCAACCGGTATGCCGCGGCACACTACTGTGCCATGAGCAATCATTAAGTGTGCCGTGGGAAAACCTCCAATATACCCTTTCTTCCCCCCTTCTGTCAAACTCCTGCTGCTGCTGCTTGTGGGGGGAGGAGGAGGAAGAGGAGGAAGGGCCAGGCGATGGCGAAGAAGAAGAAGAAGGGGCTGGGGCGCTGCCTCCTTCGGCCATTTCCCCTCCCCGCGCACCAGCCAGCCTCCAATCGAGGGAGGGCAGAGGGAAGGGTGACGTCACTCAGGCACCTGCCCCCTTCCCAGCGGTTGACATTTAAAGGAGGAGGAAAGGCTGGCAGAGAGGCTGAGGTGAGCGGAGGGAGGGTCGGAAAGGGGTGGAGTGTCCCCCTCCCCATGAGGAAGAGACCCGCCCATCATTATTTGAGTCTACAGTGCTCTCTGGATGTAGGTGAACCACAACTTCCAAACGTCAAGGTCTATTTCCTCCAAACTCCATGTGTGTTCATAGTTGGGCATATTGAGTATTCATGCCAAGTGTGGTGCAGATCCATCATTATTTGAGTCCATAGTGCTCTCTGTGTGTAGGTGAACTACAACTTCCAAACTCAAGGTCAATTCCCAAGCAAACCCTTTCAGTACTTTCTGTTGGTAATGAGCGTTCAATATGCCAAGTTTGGTTCAATTCCATTGTTGCAAGAGTTCCGGATGCTCTTTGATTGTGTGTTAACT
>JARBWK010000199.1:0-49055 GCA_030556195.1 Anolis apletophallus | reverse complement strand
TGGAACCTGCAGACTGGCCACTACACGGCGGAGGGCATTCTCTGTAGCTGCCCCAAGTCTCTGGAACGGCCTCCCGGAGGGAGATCCGCGCCATCCGCTCTTCTGCCCTTCCGCAAGGCCTTGAAGACTTGGCTCTTTAGGAAAGAGCGTTGACCCTTAACTCAACCACACTGTGTGCCATTCCCCCTATGGCCCCCAGATTCTTATCTTGTCCCCCCAGCCTTTGCTGAGGGCTAGTGTTTTTAATATGTTTTAACTGCTTTGATGTTTAATGTGTTTTAACTGTTTAATCTGTTTTATTACTCACGGTGTTTATGCTTCTTCTGTAAACCGCTCTGAGCTCCGGAGTGAGCGGGATACTAAATCGAAGTTAATAAATAAATAAATGAATAAATAAATAAATAAATAATAACTGCTTTATGCTGAATGTCCTGGTGGGGAATGTCTTCAGGGCCAGCACCGTCCTCGGCGCTGGGCGTCCTCCTTTGGTCGGGACGGTGGGGAGGCCGGTTCTAGGGGTCCTTCGATCTTTCTGGCCGGAGGCTGCTCTAGGCCTCCAGTCCATGGCCTGAGGAAGGCTCGGGCGCCAGACCTCCGCTCCGGGGCGCCTCCTCCTCTTCCGGGAGCCTCGTTGATTCCTGGTCGGGTCAGCGCCGGGGTTGGAGTCCTCCGAAGGCGGGACTTCCGGCTGTTGACTGCTTCCTGGTGGTAGTTCTTCTTGGAGCCTTAGCACATGGGCTGGTTGAGCGTCTCCAAGGACGCCCGCCATGTTGGGTCTCTCGCCTCCTCGAGGAGGCTCCCCCAACTTTTCCCAGGGTGGCGGCGGCGGCGGAGAGGAGGGGCCAGGACGGCCGAAATGTCTAGCTCAGCGAGCACCGGACCCACCAACGACGGGAGGTCCTCGGAGCTCGACGGTCGGTGCTCGGGGTCTCCGGGTGATTCCTTCACAGAGGACAGGTGGCTAGCCTGGGCCGGCCCGAGCCACGGCATGCGCTGTCCTCTCAGAGGCATCGACCTCCATAGCGGCTGGTTCAGCTTCCGCGTCGGAGGTAGCCTTTTCCCAATTCTCCCGGCTCATCCCCAGGGCCTCATTGGGAGGGGGCCGCTGGCGAATCTGGTCTGGGTTAGCACTGGAGGAGGTTGGCAGGGCCTCAGCTAACGGGGCAGGCCTCTCTTGGTCCACTGCCACGGTGCTGCTGGGGAAGTCCCATGACTGGTCCCATAAAGTCCTGACCTGCGGGGTGGACTCGCGGCGGGGCGGGGCCTCTTGTTGGCACGCGTTGCTGTGCCCATTTTAGGAGATGCGAGAAAGTCCAATCATCCACGGCGTGCCCTCCTCTAAACTGCAGTTGGATGGAGTGTGGGTCAGGGGGGGCGTGGTGTGCCAAGTTGGGTCTTTATTGGTCTTGGTTCTGGGCCACAGTGGTCTGTGGGGACTGATGGGTTTTGAAGTACTACAAATCCCATTTTCCATGGTGGTACTTCAAGTCCCATCATGCATGGTCGGGAGCTCTGTGTGCCAAGGTAGGTTACTGTCAATTCAGGCCATACAAATTGTCCCATGAGCTGAGTCCTAGTCAGGAAATCAAGTTCATGAAGTCTTACTGTCAATTTAGAGCATAAACAGCTTCCCAGTAAGTGAGGCCTAGTTAGGGAAATCAAGTTCATGAAGTCTTACTGTCAATTTAGAGCGTAAACAGCTTCCCAGTAAGTGAGGCCTAGTTAGGGAAATCAAGTTCATGAAGTCTTACTGTCAATTTAGAGCGTAAACAGCTTCCCAGTAAGTGAGGCCTAGTTCAAGTTCATGAAGTCTTACTGTCAATTTAGAGCGTAAACAGCTTCCCAGTAAGTGAGGGCTAGTTAGGGAAATCAAGTTCATGAAGTCTTACTGTCAATTTAGAGCGTAAACAGCTTCCCAGTAAGTGAGGGCTAGTTAGGGAAATCAAGTTAATGAAGTCTTACTGTCAATTTAGAGCGTAAACAGCTTCCCAGTAAGTGAGGGCTAGTTAGGGAAATCAAGTTCATGAAGTCTTACTGTCAATTTAGAGCGTAAACAGCTTCCCAGTAAGTGAGGGCCTAGTTAGGGAAATCAAGTTCATGAAGTCTTACTGTCAATTTAGAGCGTAAACAGCTTCCCAGTAAGTGAGGCCTAGTTAGGGAAATCAAGTTCATGAAGTCTTACTGTCAATTTAGAGCGTAAACAGCTTCCCAGTAAGTGAGGCCTAGTTAGGGAAATCAAGTTCATGAAGTCTTACTGTCAATTTAGAGCGTAAACAGCTTCCCAGTAAGTGAGGCCTAGTTAGGGAAATCAAGTTCATGAAGTCTTACTGTCAATTTAGAGCGTAAACAGCTTCCCAGTAAGTGAGGCCTAGTTAGGGAAATCAAGTTCATGAAGTCTTACTGTCAATTTAGAGCGTAAACAGCTTCCCAGTAAGTGAGGGCTAGTTAGGGAAATCAAGTTAATGAAGTCTTACTGTCAATTTAGAGCGTAAACAGCTTCCCAGTAAGTGAGGGCTAGTTAGGAAATCAAGTTAATGAAGTCTTACTGTCAATTTAGAGCGTAAACAGCTTCCCAGTAAGTGAGGGCTAGTTAGGGAAATCAAGTTAATGAAGTCTTACTGTCAATTCAGAGCGTAAACAGCTTCCCAGTAAGTGAGGGCTAGTTAGGGAAATCAAGTTAATGAAGTCTTACTGTCAATTTAGAGCGTAAACAGCTTCACAGTAAGTGAGGCCTAGTTCATGAAGTCTTACTGTCAATTTAGAGCGTAAACAGCTTCCCAGTAAGTGAGGCCTAGTTAGGGAAATCAAGTTCATGAAGTCTTACTGTCAATTTAGAGCGTAAACAGCTTCCCAGTAAGTGAGGCCTAGTTAGGGAAATCAAGTTCATGAAGTCTTACTGTCAATTTAGAGCGTAAACAGCTTCCCAGTAAGTGAGGGCTAGTTAGGGAAATCAAGTTAATGAAGTCTTACTGTCAATTTAGAGCGTAAACAGCTTCCCAGTAAGTGAGGGCTAGTTAGGGAAATCAAGTTAATGAAGTCTTACTGTCAATTTAGAGCGTAAACAGCTTCCCAGTAAGTGAGGCCTAGTTAGGGAAATCAAGTTAATGAAGTCTTACTGTCAATTTAGAGCGTAAACAGCTTCCCAGTACGTGAGGCTAGTTAGGGAAATCAAGTTCATGAAGCCTTACTGTCAATTCAGAGCGTAAACAGCTTCCCAGTAAGTGAGGCCTAGTTAGGGAAATCAAGTTAATGAAGTCTTACTGTCAATTTAGAGCGTAAACAGCTTCCCAGTAAGTGAGGGCTAGTTAGGGAAATCAAGTTCATGAAGTCTTACTGTCAATTTAGAGCGTAAACAGCTTCCCAGTAAGTGAGGGCTAGTTAGGGAAATCAAGTTCATGAAGTCTTACTGTCAATTTAGAGCGTAAACAGCTTCCCAGTAAGTGAGGGCTAGTTAGGGAATCAAGTTCATGAAGTCTTACTGTCAATTTAGAGCGTAAACAGCTTCCCAGTAAGTGAGGGCTAGTTAGGGAAATCAAGTTCATGAAGTCTTACTGTCAATTTAGAGCGTAAACAGCTTCCCAGTAAGTGAGGGCTAGTTAGGGAAATCAAGTTCATGAAGTCTTACTGTCAATTTAGAGCGTAAACAGCTTCCCAGTAAGTGAGGGCTAGTTAGGGAAATCAAGTTCATGAAGTCTTACTGTCAATTTAGAGCGTAAACAGCTTCCCAGTAAGTGAGGGCTAGTTAGGGAAATCAAGTTAATGAAGTCTTACTGTCAATTTAGAGCGTAAACAGCTTCCCAGTAAGTGAGGCCTAGTTAGGGAAATCAAGTTCATGAAGTCTTACTGTCAATTTAGAGCGTAAACAGCTTCCCAGTAAGTGAGGGCTAGTTAGGGAAATCAAGTTCATGAAGTCTTACTGTCAATTTAGAGCGTAAACAGCTTCCCAGTAAGTGAGGGCTAGTTAGGGAAATCAAGTTCATGAAGTCTTACTGTCAATTTAGAGCGTAAACAGCTTCCCAGTAAGTGAGGGCTAGTTAGGGAAATCAAGTTCATGAAGTCTTACTGTCAATTTAGAGCGTAAACAGCTTCCCAGTAAGTGAGGGCTAGTTAGGGAAATCAAGTTCATGAAGTCTTACTGTCAATTTAGAGCGTAAACAGCTTCCCAGTAAGTGAGGGCTAGTTAGGGAAATCAAGTTCAATGAAGTCTTACTGTCAATTTAGAGCGTAAACAGCTTCCCAGTAAGTGAGGGCTAGTTAGGGGAAATCAAGTTCATGAAGTCTTACTGTCAATTTAGAGCGTAAACAGCTTCCCAGTAAGTGAGGCCTAGTTAGGGAAATCAAGTTCATGAAGTCTTACTGTCATCTTAGAGCGTAAACAGCTTCCCAGTAAGTGAGGCCTAGTTAGGGAAATCAAGTTCATGAAGTCTTACTGTCAATTTAGAGCGTAAACAGCTTCCCAGTAAGTGAGGGCTAGTTAGGGAAATCAAGTTCAATGAAGTCTTACTGTCAATTTAGAGCGTAAACAGCTTCCCAGTAAGTGAGGGCTAGTTAGGGAAATCAAGTTAATGAAGTCTTACTGTCAATTTAGAGCGTAAACAGCTTCCCAGTAAGTGAGGGCTAGTTAGGGAAATCAAGTTAATGAAGTCTTACTGTCAATTTAGAGCGTAAACAGCTTCCCAGTAAGTGAGGGCTAGTTAGGGAAATCAAGTTCATGAAGTCTTACTGTCAATTTAGAGCGTAAACAGCTTCCCAGTAAGTGAGGCCTAGTTAGGGAAATCAAGTTCATGAAGTCTTACTGTCAATTTAGAGCGTAAACAGCTTCCCAGTAAGTGAGGCCTAGTTAGGGAAATCAAGTTAATGAAGTCTTACTGTCAATTTAGAGCGTAAACAGCTTCCCAGTAAGTGAGGGCTAGTTAGGGAAATCAAGTTAATGAAGTCTTACTGTCAATTTAGAGCGTAAACAGCTTCCCAGTAAGTGAGGGCTAGTTAGGGAAATCAAGTTAATGAAGTCTTACTGTCAATTTAGAGCGTAAACAGCTTCCCAGTAAGTGAGGGCTAGTTAGGGAAATCAAGTTAATGAAGTCTTACTGTCAATTTAGAGCGTAAACAGCTTCCCAGTAAGTGAGGGCTAGTTAGGGAATCAAGTTCATGAAGTCTTACTGTCAATTTAGAGCGTAAACAGCTTCCCAGTAAGTGAGGGCTAGTTAGGGAAATCAAGTTCATGAAGTCTTACTGTCAATTTAGAGCGTAAACAGCTTCCCAGTAAGTGAGGCTAGTTAGGAAATCAAATTCATGAAGTCTTACTGTCAATTTAGAGCGTAAACAGCTTCCCAGTAAGTGAGGGCTAGTTAGGGAAATCAAGTTCATGAAGTCTTACTGTCAATTTAGAGCGTAAACAGCTTCCCAGTAAGTGAGGGCTAGTTAGGGAAATCAAGTTCATGAAGTCTTACTGTCAATTTTGGGCGTATGCGCCCTTATGGGCAGCCAATCATGTTGTTCAGAATGTAGAGGCTGGGTGAGTCTTTGGCTGCCCCGGAGGATGCTGGTAAATGTAGTTTTATTTTTACTCGTTGTTTTGGGGGCCTTTTAGGTTTTGGGGGAAAGTTTCTTTGCTACAAACGTACCTTGCTTGAGGCCTATTTCTGTTGGCAAGTATTGTGTTTCTGCGTTGTATGGTTTCTTTGTTTGAGGTATACATCACATGACGTGAACCCATTTATATAATAGATTTACTTTGCTTCTAGACCGCCTCTCTCAGCCCGAAGGCGACTCGATGCGGTGTACAAATAGCAGGAATTGCTCAAGGCAAACTAATCAATAGTTATCAATACAATTTCAACATATACACTTTAACATTTAACGTTAAAAACACAATATCAGCGTCTCATTATGAAGTCGATTTCCAATTGCATCGTCGTCGTTCCTTAGGTCTCTATTTGATAGTCATACTTCATTTGCAAATGCCCGGTCAAATAGCCAGGTTTTAACCTTCCTGCGAAATGTCAGGAGGGAGGGGGCCGATCTGATGTCATTAGGAAGGGCGTTCCAAAGCCAAGGAGCCACCACTTAAAAGGCCCTGTCTCTCGTCCCCGCCAATCGCGTCTGCGAAGCAGGCGGGACCGAGAGCAGGGCCTGTCCGGATGATCTTAAGCATCTTGAAGAAGAGATGCGTTCGGACATGTAAGTTGGACCAGAACCATTAAGGGCTTTAAAGTCCAAAGCCAGCACTTTGAATTGTGCCCGGTAGCAAACTGGTAGCCAGTGGAGCTGGCGCAACAGAGGTGTTGTGCGCTCCCTGAGTGCCGCTCCTGTTATCAATCTGGCTGCTGTCCGTTGGACCAGTTGAAGCTTCCGAACAGTCTTCAAAGGCAGTCCCATGTAGAGTGCGTTGCAGTAATCTATACGGGATGTATCCAGAGCGTGGACTACCGTGGCCAAGTCAGAGTTCCCAAGGTACGGGCGCAGTTGGCGCACAAGTTTTAGCTGTGCGAATGCTCCCCTGGTCACCGCCGAAACCTGGGGCTCCAGGCTCTGCGATGAGTCCAGGATCACACCCAAACTGCGAACCTGCGTCTTCAGGGGGAGGGTGACCCCGTCCAGCACAGGCTGTAACTCTATGCCCTGTTTGGCCTTCCCAGCAGGTGAAAGGGCTCTTCGGCGTTGAGTATTTATGTCACAGCGGGTAGGCAACAGAAATATAGAAGTTTAATTCCCCATCGGCCCAAAAACTCCAGTCTCTGTTCGAGTGAATAATGAAACTCTCATTCAATTCACAAGGTAAATATATAACTTTGTATTTAACAATAACTGGCAAAACATCGAAAAACAACAGCCATCACAGCTACCTTTCTAAACATCCTTTCCTCACAGATATTAAATCCCAACTGTCACTTTGTAACTGACATTCCTCAAGGTTCCATTTAGCAGTCTTGAGACAGCGCCATCTGGTGTCAAACATGTCACACTGCAGGTCATCTCAAACTGCGAAAACTTATCTTGTGCTGACTCATGAATTGCTATTCAAAATGCAATAATCTGACACTCCTCCTTCATGAGCAACACAAGTACACACATTACTTATAATAACAATATCTTCTTACAAAATACATTTAATTTACAATTAGTCAATGCTTTTGTAAACATATCAGCCATATTCTCATCTGACTGGAAATACACAGGATTAATAAAACCATCCTGTACTAACTTTCTAACATTTTGGTACCTTACCCCAATATATTTTGTTCTCTGCTTTAATCCTTCAGCATTTGATATTGCTATACAAGATTGAGAATCAGTAAATAAAGATATCTTATCTTCAAAACTTTGGAACTCGTTTACTAGAGCCTTTATCCACTCTAGTTCTGTACAACAGTCAGACAAAGCAGAAAATTCGGCTTCTGCCGTGGATAAACAAACGTGTGACTGTTTACGAGATTTCCATGTCACTTGTATCCCATTAAAACTATTTAGATACCCGAACATGACAAGTTTTGTTCGTTGTCACCAAAACTTGCGTCTGCAAACCCCTTCATACCGCTTTCTTTTGGACAAATTTTTAGCTTTTTGTCACATGTTCCTTTCAAATATCTTAACACTCGTTTTACAGCTTGCCAATCAGTCAACGTTGGTTCATTCGCTCTCCTGCTTAGTACATTAGTGGCATAGGCGATGTCAGGCCTAGTCCAATTTGCCAAATACAAGAGGCCCCCAACCACTGATCTATACAATGTTTGATTGTCAAACATTTCACCTCTATCAAGCTTTAAAAAATCTGGTACCATTGGAGTTGCTACTGTTTAACACAGAGTCAATCTTGTTCTCTCAAGTAACTCAAAAATTTTGTCTTTTTGATCTAGACAAATATCTTTTTCAGTTCTAGTTACATTTACGCCTAAGTATTTCCGGACTTCTCCAAGATCTTTTACAGTCATACTTGAGTTTAGTCCCTTAAAAACTTGTTCCACATCCCTTTCGGATGGTGCTAGTACTAAGAGATCATCGACAAACACCAAAACAAATGTTTGCTTTTTAGACTCTTTTCCTTTCTTATATAGACATGTATCTACACTGCTTCTTTCGAAGCCAAGACCCTTTAACTTTTCGTCTATACACTGGTTCCAGCATCTCGCTGCTTGCTTTAGCCCGTATAATGCTTTCCGTAGTCGATACACACCAGTTGGAGTATCTTTTTCAAAACCAGGTATTGCTCTCTCCATATATACATTGTCAGTCAGCTCTGCGTTTAAATAAGCTGTGGCAATGTCAAAGTGCCTTATAACATACTTTCTTTGCACACCGATGCCTAACTGTGTCCTCCTTCAGGAGATAGCCCCCCCAGGCTTTCGAGCCTTCCACCAGCCAAGATCCACCGGCCGGGGCGGAGGAGTGGGCCTGGTTGTAAAAGACACTGTTACTACCTCGGTCCTCCAGACACCAGAGATGACCGGCATAGAGTGCCTGGGAGCAACCCTAGGAATGGGAGAAAAGACGGGGATCTTGGTGGTCTACCGAGCCCCTGGGGCCCAAAAGGAGGCCACGTCTGTTTTACTGGATTTGATTGCGGACTGGGCCCTGAGATTCCCCCGGCTCATTGTACTGGGTGACTTTAACATCCACCCGGACACAGACCCTCTCCCACCTAGCGCAAGGGAGCTCCTCCTACACATGGATGCTCTAGATCTCCCCAGGACCGAAACGGGCCCTACACATCAAGCTGGCCACGCGCTGGACCTGATCTTCGGCCATGGCCTAGCCATAAAGCACCGTGAGTCCAGAGCAGTGCCTTGGTCTGACCACCTGACCGTAAGGGCAGATATTGACACTCCCCTCACAGAAAGATCGGAGCCAAAGACCATCTTAGTCCGCCAAAGGAGTTTGATGACCCCGAGGGCATTCACGGCAGCTCTGGAACCTTTGGAGGTCCCCGGAGGATCGCTGGCAGATCTGGTTGACAGGTGGAACAGCGTCCTCTCGAGGGCCATCGACCAGGTGGCACCAAGGTGCCCCCTTCGTCCCCGTAAAACCCGCTCACCGTGGTTCACGCCGAACCTAAAGCAGACGAAACGCCGGAGGAAACAACTGGAGAATATTTGGAGACGGAAACCTAGCGGGGCAAACAGAGCGGCCTATAGAGAACAGCATAGGCTGTATGAACATGAGATCAAGGAGGCTAAGAAAGCCTACAATGCCGCCCAGATTACAGCTGCCGGCTCCCGTACAGCACAGATCTTCAAAGTAGTCCGGAGCCTTCTAGCGTCCCCACGGAGTGACCCTAAAAACTCTGTGGTAACAACAGCCTGGTCCTCTTAGATCTAACCGCGGCCTTCGACACCGTCGACCATGACCTGCTACTCCGCCGCCTGGCTGCCTCTGACCTGGCTAGGATCGTTCCTGCGGGGTCGCTCGCAGCGGGTCGAGTGGCAGGGCCAGGTCTCCAGGAAATGCGAGTTGGAGTGCGGGGTCCCCCAGGGTGCTATCTTGTCTCCCACCCTTTTTAACATCTATGTCCAGCCCCTGGCCAGCATTGCAAGGAGCCATGGTTTCAGCTGCTACCAATACGCCGACGACACACAGCTGCTGTTTAAGCTCGATCCAGGGATGTCATCAGTGCCGGAAAACTTTAGTCAAGGACTGAGGGCGGTGACTAGCTGGCTCAGAGCACACAGGCTAAAAATCAACCCGGCAAAAACGGAGATCCTCTGGCCTGGCCGACCCGCCCCTCACTCACCATTACCACTCTTTGAAGGCGTGCCCCTGTCCGCGGCTCCGGCGGTGAAGAGCTTGGGAGTGATTCTGGACGAGAGACTGATGATGGAGGCCCAGATCCAGGCCGCAGCCAAGGGTGCCTTCTTCCACCTTCGCAGGGCCCGTCGGTTGGCCCCCTACCTACCATCAGAGGCGCTGAAGACCGTGATACATGCCACCGTGGTCTCCCGACTTGACTACTGCAATGCCCTGTATGCGGGCCTACCATTGTCCACGACTCGGAGGTTGAGACTCGTCCAGAACGCAGCGGCCAGACTCATCTCTGGGGCACCGGCGAGAAACCACATCTCACCAATCTTGAAAGACCTTCATTGGTTGCCCACAGAGTGCAGAGTGATCTACAAACTCATGGCGCTAACCTTTAAAGCACGGCAAAGAATCGGACCTGCCTATCTGAGCGACCGGCTGATAGACCAACGCAGCGAAAGACCTGTGCGTGCAATAAACGGTGACTGTATAGCCATCCCAGGGGTGAGAGGCCCGGCTGACAGAGACCCGACGGAGAGCCTTCTCTGTAGTGGCTCCTATGATCTGGAACACGCTCCCACCTGCTCTCAGGGCCACATTGGCCCCTACCAGATTTCTGTCTGACCTGAAAACCTGGCTTTTCGGCCGGGCGTTTGGGGATTGACTGGATGGTCTGGAAGCTGAGCCTCTCATGGCTCTCTATATCTATATCTATACCTATACCTGTGCTTTTTAACTGTTGTACCTGTGGTTTTTAAACAGTGTAAGTCGCCCGGAGCACCAGTGGTGGAGGGCGACTCACAAGAAATAAAGTTATTATTATTATTATTATTATTATTATTAAAGCAGTCCTAATTGTTTCAGGTCTAATCGTTGGAGCATATACCTCATCATAATTTTGATTGTAAATTTGACCAAAACCTTGTGCAACCAATCTTGCTTTGTACAATAATGAACCATCAACTTGTGTTTTCCTTTTCAATACCCACTTGCAACCAATTACCTTTACATCTTTGGTTACATCTGCTTGTTCTAAAACATTTAAAGAATGAAGTGAATCAAATTCCTTCTTCATTGCTTTTACCCAACAATCACGTTCATTTTTCGGCCTACGCAATGCTTCAGCGTAAGAATTAGGATCTTTCCACTCTATACTTCCTATTTGCGTGACTTGGTACTTGGCTGGTGGAATTCCTTTAGTGATACATGTGGATCTCCTAGGAATCTCATCCTTAGTCTCCTCCACATCCCTAATCTCCTCTTGACAATGTCCATCAACCTCTGTTACAGATTTGGACACTAAGTCAGAGTTTGTGGCGCAAAAATCATGAAAATTACTTTCTTCAGATTGTTCCTTGCTTTCTTCCACATTTGCCTCATCTAATACCTCTACAACTTCAGATTCATTCTTTACTCTAGAAACACTTGGGGTTATGAACACTTCAGTGTTTGCATGAATTCTATCCCAATGAGTGTTATTTTCGAACTTTACAGATCTGGAGACTGTGATCTTCTTCCCTGGAGAAGAGCCATTCCAGAATCTATAGCCTTTCGTTCCACCTTCATATCCAATAAATTGCATCTTTACCCAATGCTGATCTCTTTTGTCTCTTTGCTGTATAGGAATTAAGACATTTGCATGCACACCAAATACTTGAAAATGATCCACCTTTGGATGTCTTCCATAAAACAAACAAAATGGGATTTCATTTACACTTGAGGTCCATAACCTATTCAGCACGTAATTGGCAGTGTTAGCTGCCTCTGCCCAAAAACCTTTGGACATTTGTGCATCCTCAAGCATTGATTTTACCATGGTTTGAATTACACCTAAGCGACGCTCCGCAATTCCATTTTCTTTTGATACACACGGATTTGTTTTCCTATGCCAAATTCCTTTATCCTTAAAAAAATTCTTAAGTCTTTCATTCACAAATTCACCTCCTCTATCAGATTGAACTTGTTTAACAGTCAAATCAGGAAATTGGTTCTTCACAAAATTGTACCATTCAATAAATTTTTCATACACCTGAAATTTACCTTTCAGAGGGTAAACGAAGCCAAATCGAGACCTATCATCTACTACACCATCAGACACCTCCCCCCCCAAGTCGCTTCCGCTGGAGTTTCCATCAATGCCAGCAGCCCGGGACCTAGTACCGTCACCACCACCGACACATCTGAGCCCAATTCTGCCCCCCATCGCTCCGGCCCTCCCCCACCATTGCTGGACCCTCTGGTCTCCCACAGACCACCATTCGGTGGTCTGGGTCAACTCCCTCGCAGAAGAGGGAAGCCCAGAAAGCACCAGAGTAGGTCCTTCCAATCACGGACCTTCTGGGGGGTGGGCTTCAGCCGGAAGGGGAGCGCCCCAGATCCGGCCACCGGTTCGGCTTCTACTAGTGACACCAAGAGCTCCTGTGAGGGCCAGAATAGACAGCTGGACAGGCCGCCCTCAAGGACTAACCGAGGGAAAGAACTACCTGGTGGCGACCAAGCCCCGTCACCCGCCACTCCGGTCCCTCAAATGTCGGGGAGGACTGGGACTATTGGACTGCCAGCTGAACCGGTGAAGAATGGCCAGGGTCCCTTACTGGCTTCCCCTTTTCATGGGGTGTGCCGGAAGTTAAACCCCCTGCCGACCTTTACCACCCAAGCTCGCTAGGTATTTCAGTGATCTCGGGAAGGGGTGTGTACGGTAGGCGCAGGCCAAATGCGAGATTAACTGCGAGATCCGGACTGAGTCATAGAAGGACTCGGCCCGGCTCTGACCTGCGTCCTATCCCTAAACACGCTGTTGATAGACATCCAGCTATCTCCCCTTCCACTCTGGTGCTGGTTAACGCCCGATCCATTCGGAACAAGACCGCCACTATCAGGGAGTTTTGTGAAGACCTCAAAGCGGACCTTTTCTGTATAACAGAGACCTGGCTCCAGGAGAGCGATACCATCTGTCTCCAGGAAGTGGTTCCCCCTGACTACGTTGCCACGCACCAGAACAGGACGGGGGGGTGGGGTGGCAATACTCTCCCGTGATGGATTGCACCTTAGGGCGATCCCTGCGCTCACCACCTCGGGGCTTGAAAGTGCCGGCCTGGTGTGGGAGTCTCAGGAGAGCCTGGCGATCTTGCTGGTGTACCGTGCGCCTAGCGCAACGGCAGAGAGCCTGGCGCGGCTGCTGGAGGCTGTGTCGGAGTGGGCATTGAGGTTTCCTAGACTTATTGTTCTGGGGGACTTCAATGTCCACGCCGACGCAGCCTCCGTTCCATCTGCAGCCGCGGACCTAATTTCGACCATGGCGACATTAGGCCTCTCCCTCTGTAACTCGGGGCCCACGCACTCTGCAGGGCACACCCTCGACCTGGTATTTAGCGCGGGAATCCAAGTGGACCTAGCCTCCGTAATAGAGGTTCCATGGTCGGACCACTGTGCCCTAAGGATCCGGGTCGAGCAACCGCCCCTCCATGCAAGGGCGCCGAACAGATTTTGGTTCGCCCGAAGAGACTTATGGAACCCGAAAGGTTCCTGAATGCTCTGAGGGATCTGGAGTCTATCAGCGTCTCTGTCGACGAGCAGGTTCAAGCCTGGAACACCTCGTTAGTCAGAGCTCTCGACGAGATTGCCCCTAGGCGCCCTCTCCGACCCCGCAAACATCGATCCCCCTGGTATACAGAGGACCTCAGGTCGATGAAGCGGGGGAGGGAGACGGCTAGAGCGCGTGTGGAGGAACCTCCGTGACGGAGCCTCAGTATCAGCTTATAAGCTATTTAAAGATACTTATGAGCGTGCTGTCAAGGCAGCCAAAAATGTGTACTTTTCTGCCTTGATAGCGTCTGCTAGCTCACGCCCGGCTCAATTGTTTAAGGTAATTCGGTCTTTGACGACGGTCCCTACTGTCCCAAAAGCAGCGATCAGACCCCTACCGCCGGTGCTTTCCAGAGCTATTTCACAGACAAGATTCTGAATCTCCGCCAGGACCTTCCTGCCACAATTGATACAGTAAGAGAACTTGAGACCCCGTGGCCCTCCGCCGGGCCCACCTCGACCGGTTTCGGCCACTGGACGAGATGCTGTTGATAAGATTGTGGCTGCAACCAGGCCTACCACCTGCTCCTCGACCCGTGCCCCTCCTGGCTTGTTAGATCCTGCCTGGAGGGGTTACGTGGGCCTCTGTTGAACATCGTAAATAGCTCCCTTGAGCAAGGAGTCTTCCCAGAGTGCTTTAAAGAGGCGGTGGTAGCTCCATTACTGAAGAAACCGTCACTAGATCCTGCGGTTCCCTCCAACTACCGACCAGTGTCGAACCTCTCGTACCTGGGCAAGGTAGTTGAGAGGGCAGTAATGGAGCAGTTGCAGTCCTTCTTAGATGATGCAACATGGCTAGACCCCTTCCAGTCCGGCTTCCGTTCGGGGCACGGGACGGAGACGGTCCTGGTCTCCATCACAGATCAACTCTGCTGCCAGCTCGACCAAGGCGGGTCTGCGCTGCTCGTGCTATTGGACCTCACGGCAGCGTTTGACACGGTCGACCACAATCTACTGATCCACCGCCTGGCCGTGGCTGGAGTGAGGGGGACAGTTCTTAAATGGCTGACCTCCTTCCTCCACCAGCGGTCTCAGCGTGTGAGGAGGGTCGAGGTGGTCTCCGAGGGCTCCTCATTAGTTTGTGGAGTTCCGCAAGGGGCCATTCTCTCCCCTCTGTTATTCAATATCTACATGCAGCCGCTTGCACAGCTGGTGCGGAGTTATGGGCTGGAGTGCCACCAGTACGCTGACGACACCCAGCTCATTCTGAGGATGGAGGACAGGCCGGGATCCATCCCCGATAATTTCCAACACTGCCTCGAGGCCGTTACTGGATGGCTGCGTGCCAGTAGGTTGAGGGTGAATCCGGGCGAAGACGGAGATCTTGTGGTCGGGCCGCTCGGGTGGTGTAGATGTCCAGCTTCTGACCCTGGACGGTGTGGCGTTATGCCCATCGCCTTCCGTTAAGAGCCTGGGGGTCCATCTGGACTCCCAGCTGACCATGGAGGCCCAGGTCTCCGCGGTCAGCAAGGTTGCTTTTTTTCATCTGCGACAGACTCGGAGGCTGGCCCCCCATATCTCCCGGAATGACCTGGCCACGGTGATCCAAGCTATGGTCATCTCAAGGCTGGATTACTGTAACGCGCTTTACGTTGGCCTTCCTTTGTCGGCGACCCGGAAGCTCAAGCTGGTGCAGAACACTGCCGCCCGGGCCAGCGTACTTGAGGGATCGACTCACCCCACACCGTCCCCCGAGATCACTACGCTCCGAGGATGCTAATTTGTTAGAGATACCCTCGGCGAAATCGGCAAACTGACATCTACTCGCCGGAGGGCGTTCTCCGTTATAGCTCCTACGCTGTGGAACGCCCTCCCGGCTGGAACGCGGGCTATAAAGGACCTGCTCCCTTCGGTGAGTAGGTCCTGCCCATGTTCCGCTTTAGCCGCTGTCCTGGGGTGTCACGCTGTCTAATTTCTGAACTGTACCTGGGGGTTTTGTATTTTGCTGTTTTAACTGTTTAATTGTCTTAGATGTTTTATCGCATTGCTTGTGTGTAGTTGTACCTTCGGTTCCTGTGAGCCGCCGCGAGCCTCAGGGAGTCGGCGGCATAGAAACCCGAATAATAAATAAATAAATAATAAATATTACTAGTAGAAATACATTCCCTCCAATACTCTTTGGAAAAGGTCCAGCTAGATCCATGTGCACTAACTGTAACTTAGTTGTTACTCTATCACCCTTTTGGCAACAGGATAAGCCTTTAACTTTGTTTTGTTACAGACAGCACACTCTAAATAATTTCTGCATTCTGGTATTTGAATGCCTACTAGCTGTGCAGTCTTTCTAATCATATTATAGTTCATGTGGCCAAACTTCCTGTGTAGCATGTGCAGACATCTGTCACCATGCAAAGGTTTCCCTTCCAAACTCTGAATACTATTTGTAGACATTTTATTACTAGCATTCATTCTATAGAAACCATTTTGAAATTTTACTTCCTTATACATACCTGTATTTTTATTACTCATTTTACATAACTCCCCTTCAAACACAATGAATAAACCATGGTCTGCCAGTTGTCTCACCCCTAGAACATTGTGTTCTAGCTCAGGAACTAAATAAACATTGTCTAACTTTAGACTAAGTTGACCAATTTCAACTTCTCCCTTTGTTAAAACCTTGCACCTTTGACCATTGGCTAGACTCACACAACTTTGCATAGAACCAGATAAAGGTTCCTTCTCTGCTAACAATTTACTATCCTTAACAAAACTCTTTGCACTCCCAGAGTCAATAATCCAGGGTACCTGAGGAATTAAATCATTGTTACATTGTAAACTCATTAAATCATTGTTACATTGTAAACTTACACGGCCTAGGGCCTGCGTACTTGAGGGACCGCCTTGCCCCATATGTACCCCCGAGGTCACTACGTTCAGGGGAGTCCAATCTTCTCCTAATTCCATCGGTCCGCACCTGCCATCTGTCCGTGACCAGGCAAAGGGCCTTTTCCATGGCGGCACCGGTACTCTGGAACTCTCTCCCAGATGACGTCCGTGCCGCCGGGGAGCTCATTCCATTCCGCAGGGCCTGCAAGACCGCCCTGTTCAGACTGGCCTTCGGCTAGGTGAATTAGCCGAACGTATTCATTCTCTGACCAACACTTTGACACTGGAACGCCATAATTTGACACAACTGTTAATCTCGGGACCAATGTTGTATGTTTTATGTTTTTATTGTACGGCGACATGAATGCCTCATGTTAGCCGGGTTTTATGCTGTGATCCGCCCCGAGCCTGCTGGGAGGAGCGGAATATAAGAAGGAATAAATAAATAAATAAATAAAAATCAACATACAGCCTGAATCAGAGTCTTTTCTTGAATTGTTGATCTGTTCTTTCTTGCTCTGTGCTGATTCACTCTTCTTAAACTTGTTCTGATGACATTGTCTAGCTTTGTGTCCTCTTTTATTACAAATGTAACAGATGATGTCACACTGGATTGTCTCTTTCCTCTTCATATTGAAGCCTTTGTTGACCGTCTTCTCCGTTGAAAGTTGCTGTGCATTTCTTCTGTAACAAGCCCAGTTCTCCAATCTAGTCGAAACTAAGTCGAAGTTGATGTCCTCTTCTTTCACAGATTGCATGGAGTCAATGAATGAGTTGTAGCTCTGCCCCAAACTGCTTAGTAGAATTAAGCCTCTCTGATCTTCTGTAAAATTGGTGCCCCTTAAGCTAAATCATTAAATAGGCTCAGCATTTTACTCAAATGAGTCTCTCTGGCACAATCTTCCATTGACAGAAGCTTCAGTGAAAACAGTTCTCTGCTCAATAAAACTTTTGAGCCTCCAGTAGCCTGCTGATACAGCTTTTCAAGCCTTTTCCAACAGTCAGCGGCTGTTTCTTCCAGAGCTAAATATGTGAGGTGCCTATCGTCAACTGACAGGATGATGGTAGCCCTTGCCTTGCCATCTTTCAACCTTTCTGCATCAGAAATAGGTCGATGTGTAAGGCAGGATAGCAGCTCCTCCTTTGCCAAAACTGCTCGCACTTTGGTAGCCCATATTAAATAATTTGAGCTGCCTCTGAGTTTTTCTAAATGATGCTGTGCTCCAAATAATGCCATCTTTCTTCACACTACAGATGCTCCTGGCAAAAATTCACTTCAGCTTTTTTCCCCTCTAACACTGAGGTAAACAGCGACTTCTGCTGCAATTTGCAGTGTTATTCAAAAACCTTTTCTATGAATTATGGGTTATGTAGTATCTCTGTGCCTCTGCAATTCTGGATTCTGTGTTCTGGGTTCTGGGATCTGGGCCCATAACCTCTTCGGCATTGAGTATTTATGTCACAGCGGGTAGGCAACAGAAATATAGAAGTTTAATTCCCCATCGGCCCAAACTCCAGTCTCTATTCGAGTGAATAATGAAACTCTCATTCAATTCACAAGGTAAATATATAACTTTGTATTTAACAATAACTGGCAAAACATCGAAAAACAACAGCCATCACAGCTACCTTTCTAAACATCCTTTCCTCACAGATATTAAATCCCAACTGTCACTTTGTAACTGACATTCCTCAAGGTTCCATTTAGCAGTCTTGAGACAGCGCCATCTGGTGTCAAACATGTCACACTGCAGGTCATCTCAAACTGCGAAAACATATCTTGTGCTGACTCATGAATTGCTATTCAAAATGCAATAATCTGACAAGGGCTGTGTGTGTGGAAGGGCCCTCCTCATAGACTCCAGTTCGCATCTGGGATCAGGCCCTGGGAGGCAGGGTAGTGTAGACCCAGCTGTTGGGGGTTAGTTTTAGGGTCCTCCTCCTCCTACACTGCCCTATAATCCAGATCATCCCCAGGCCCGGATTAAAGGCTTCTGCCGCCCTAGGCCACACTCTCTAAATCCCGCCCCCCCGGCCGCTTGAGGGGGCGGGGCCTCTTGTGGGGGGCGGAGCCGATGCGAGGGAAAAGGAGCTGGGAGTAGCCTCGCCGCCGCGCCATCGTCCCTAGAGCGACGGACATGCCTTCCCCCGCTGCCTCCTTGCTTGCATGGGAGGCAGCGGGGAAGGCACGTCGTCACTCTAGGGGCGGCGCAGCGGGCGGTGCGGCGGCATGGCGGCGACAGCGAGGCTTCTCCCGGCTCCTTTTTCTTGCGCCGGCTAGTCCACCCTCTTCCCTTCACTGAAGGGAGGAGGGGCGGAGCTCAGCCGGCATGAGGGAAAAGGAGCCAGGAGAAGCCTCGCCGCCACCAATAGTGTCACAGACATGCCTTCCCCGCTGCCTCCCGTGCAAGCGAGGAGGCAGCTGGGGAAGGCATGTCCGTCGCCCTAGGGACGGCGTGGCGGCGGCGGCGAGGCTACTCCCAGCTCCTTTTCCCTCGCATCGGCTCCGCCCCCCACAAGAGGCCCCGCCCCCTCAAGCGGCCACAGCCCCGCCCCCCGTCGCCCTAGGGGCGGTGCGGCGGCGGGGATGCTTCTCCCAGCTCCTTTTCTCTCATGCCGGGCGAGTCCGTCCCTCCTCCCTTCACTGAAAGGAGCCGGGGGAAGTCCCGTCCCTAGGGCAACTCACACGGTTTTCGCCGCTGCCGCAGCGCTCGCCCGTGCCCCAAACACGAGTGGGGTGGCGGCGGCAAAAACCGCGTGAGTCGCCCAGGGGTGGGACTTCCCGCGGCGCCTCTCCCCTCACTCCTGTTCTGCCCCTCCCTTCACTGAGGGAGGAGGGGCGGAGCCGCTGCCGGGCGTGAGGGAGAAGGCGCCGCTGGGAAGTCCCGCCCTAGGGGAGACTCACGCAGCTTCCCCGCCGCCGCCGCACCGGGCCCTCCTCCCTTCACTGAAGGAAGGAGTGACACCTGCCGCGCGAGCGGGGCGGTGGCGGGGGAAGCTGCGTGAGTCTCCCTAGGGGCGGCGGGACTTCCCCTCACCCCTTCCTTCAGGCCTGGAAATGCCGCCCCCCAAATCTGCTGCCCGAGGCCATGGCCTCGGGTGGCCTTGTGGGTAATCCGGGCCTGATCATCCTACCAGATACTAGTCTACGGCCCCTTCTACCCGGCCAAGTGATCTGCTTTGAACTGGACTATATGGCTGTGTAGACTCAGATAATCCAGTTCAAAGCAGAGAATGTGGATTATCTGCTGTGATCATCTGGATTATATGGCGGTGTAGAAGGGCCCCAAGACTCCCCGACCTTTTCCTGGCTTCACCTCAAGCCCCTTCCCACAGATTATCAAAGCAGACAACCCGCATCGTTTCCTTTGAACTAGGTTATACGAGTTTACACGGCCATAGGATCCAGTTCAAAACAGGTAGTCTGGGTTTTCTATGGCCGTGTAGAAGGGGCTTCAGCCTCAGGCGGCCGTTTCCCAGGCCCGGATTACCCATAAAGCCAGACTAGGCCATGGCCTCGGGCGGCAGGTTTTGGGGGGCTGCGGATTCGGCCCCCCAAAAACATTATTTTTTTTAAACCGCCATCCCTCGCAGCGCGTTCCCCCCGCCCTCTCCCGCGAGGGTCATCATACCTCGGGAGAGGGCGGGGAGAGCGGCTGCGAGGGGGGGAGGAGGGAATGGTGCCCTCCCCTCGCCTGGGCCGCCCCCTTGCAAAGGAAGGAGGCGGCGAGGAGGAGGAAGGAAGCTCCGGCCCGCGGGCTTCCCTTCCTCCTCCTCCTCCTGGCTGCCTCCTTCCTTTGCAAGGGGACGGCCCAGGCGGCGAGGAGGAGGGCGGGACTTCCCTTCCTCATGGGGCTTCCGTCCGCCACCTCCTCCTCCTCCCGCGACCGAAAGGAAGGCGCGAGGAGGATGAAGGGAAGTCCCACCTCTTCTTCGCGCCCTCCTTTTGGATGGAACATTGGATGGAACATTGTTTTAATGGTGATGAATGTACATGATGTTTTTAATATCAACTGTATTTTATAGGCATGTTTTAGAATCCTAAAATGGCGATTCTTATATCAAATGGGGGATTTTTTTTTTGATTAGTATATCAAAGACTTACAAAATTTCCCAAAAATTTCGGAAATGTAACAAGTACTAACGAAATTCGTTAGTAGTTCGTATGCCAGAGCATGCGCATTCAGATGGTTTTGGCCTAAACTCCCAGAAATCTAACAGCTGGTTAATTGGCTGGGATTTCTGGGAGTTGTAAACAAACTTGAATAAAACCACATTGAATTCTAGATGGGACTCTCCAAATAGGAAGGAGGGAGGGAGGAGGGAGGGGTATTCTATTCTTGGAAGCAGCAAAACAAAAGGTGGAGCCCCTCGCTCCTCGCTGCCTCTCTCTCACCCCGATCCTGAGGGAGCGAGGGCCCAAGTTTGCCCAGGCTGAGAGGAAAAGGAAGAGGCCTGAGGCTGTGAGG
The DNA here is from genome assembly GCA_030556195.1 of Anolis apletophallus. Lineage (NCBI taxonomy): Eukaryota > Metazoa > Chordata > Lepidosauria > Squamata > Anolidae > Anolis > Anolis apletophallus. The sequence goes on along the minus strand of JARBWK010000199.1, from coordinate 28,440 downwards.
AATGGTGGGAGTTGAAGTCCAAAACACGTACCTGGAGGGCTGAAGCTGGCCCCCTGCGAGGGGGCAAGGCAGAGCATCGGGGAAGAGAAGCATCTGAGAGAGCGCAGGGAGAGAGAGTAGGAGAAGCGTGTGTGTGTGTGTGTGTGTGAAGCTGGCCCCTGCGATGGGGCATGGCAGCAGAGCAACGGGGAAGAGAAGGAGGGGGGGGGAAGCCTGGAGGACTACACTTTCCAGAATGCATTGCCTAGCAGCAGCGTCACTTCCAGTTCCCCATAGAAAGGCGGGAAAAAGAAGAAGCTGAATGAAGGCGGGAAGGAAATGAGGGGGAGAAGACAGGGAGAAGTGAGTAGTACAATAATTAAGAATTTATTACGATCATTACGCAAATTGTTGGCCTCAAGGACCGTAAAAGGAAGTCTACTTCCGGGATCGCGGCAGCGATACGTAAAACCTCAAAAGTCCCATTACATACGAATCTCTTACGAATCCTTTTAATTTCCGTTTCATTTTACTCATGCCTAGTATTTTAATCTATTGAATTCTAGGTGTATTTTAATGTATTTTAATTTTAACAGTTGTTTACTATGTATTGTGTGGCATCGAATAGTTGCCGTCTGTTAGGCCGCACTGAGTCCCGCCTCGGGGGTTGAGAAGTAGCGGGGTACAAACACTGGAAATAAATAAATAAATTGTATGATTTGGATGTGATTATTGATTGTATACTGACAATTGCTGCGATGCTATGTATATTGAATGTGGTTCTCCTCCTGTGAGCCTCATTTTATCGTGAAAGTCTATTTTGATATGACATTGCGACCTTTGTAGTTTGTGCATCATCAAGGACGCCCGCCATGTTGGGCCTCGCTTCCTCCAGAATGCTCCCCCAACTTCTCCCAGCTCGATGACGATGCCTGGAGGCGTCCTTGATGGTTCGTAGGGGAGAACACGTTCGGACAGTTAAACTGGGCCAGACTGAAGGATAAGGATAGAGTTTCGTTAGATGCGAGTTCCGTGTGTCGGGAGTCATGGCGAGGTGACGGGATTGGGGGGCAAAAATGTGCGTTTTTATGGAGTAGATTCAGAAGTTGTATCTTTCTTGATTTTTCTTCCTATAACAGGGCTGTCCTATAACAGGGCCGTACACGCCCCCCCAGCCTGTTGGACACGGCCCCCGCTATGCCCCCGGCCGCCATTTTTAATTTTTTTAAAAAAAAATTTAATTTTTTAAAAAATCTAATTTTTTTAAAAATGGTGGCTGGGAGGGGAGGCGGGGCAGGGAGGAGGAAGAGAGCTATCTCCTCCTCCCTGCACCGCCCCTCCCTCCCTCTCTCCACGCCGAAAAGGAGCGGAAGGCGGCGCCAAGGGCAGCGCGTCACGCCAGGCCTCTGGCGCTGCCCGCTGGCGCCGCCTTCTGCTCCTTTCGCCGGCCCCCCTCTCTAGGAAGGGTGGGGGAGATGGCGAAAGGAGCAGTAGGCGGCGCCAAGGGCAGCGCGTCACGCCAGGCCTCTGACGCTGCCCTTGGCGCCGCCTTCTGCTCCACGCCGGCTCCCCCCTCTCTAGGAAGGCGCGGGAGATGGCGAAAAGGAGCAGTAGGCGGCGGCAAGGGCAGCGCGTCACACCAGGCCTCTGACGCTGCCCTTGGCGCCGCCTTCTGCTCCCTTTCGCCGGCTCCCTCCTAGGAAGGGCGGGGGAGACGGCGAAAGGAGCAGAAGGCGGCGCCAAGGGCAGCGCGTCAGAGGCCTGGCCTGACGCGCTGCCCTTGCCCGCCCCCGCCCCGCCCCCACCCTGCCCCCACACGTGGCCCCGCCCCCTGCTCACTGATCACCATGGCCCCCGAGGTGATCAGTGACACTTCTTCCGGCCCTTGGGTCGGAAGAAGTTGGACAGCACTGTCCTATAATACAGGGCTGTCCAACTTCTACCGGCCCAGGGGCCTTAATTCCTGTCACTGATGACCTGGGGGGCCATAGGGTCTGCCCCTGCCCCTGCCTCCGCCCCCACCCCCGGCTCCGCTCCCGGCTCCGCCCTCTCCCCTGGTGCCCTCTCCCTGATAAAATATTTTTATTTAATATTAAATATATTTAATTCCATCCTCCTCCCTTATTTTTATTTAATATTAATTATTTTTAATTCCATCCTCCCCTCCCCCTTATTTTAATGTATCCCATCTCCCTTTATTTCATCTTTCAATATATTTAATTTTATATTCAATACATGAGGGAGATGGGGGAGGGAAATGAGGAGCCCTGAGGAGCCCCCTGCTTCGCCTACCTTTTCCAAACGCGCAGGATCCAGGAGTGCCCGGACGACGAGAGGCGACGACCGACCGAGTCGAAGAAGGTCCCAATCGCGTCTGTGGGCCTCAGCGATCCAGTAGTAGAGTAGCCGAAGAGTGTGTCGCGAGAATACGCAATCCACACGGGATTTCACTGCCAACGCCCGGCGTGATCTCGCGTTGACAGCGAAATCCCGTGTGGATTAGTATTCCCCCAAGATACTTGCTCTGAACCCGGAGTAGGTTTTTAATTTTTATTATTTATTTTATTTTCAATTTTTATTTTTTTATTAAAAAGCTTAGGGGGCGTGAGGGAAGGGGCTGGGGGCCGTATACGGCCCCCGGGCCGGCAGTTGGACAGCCCTGCTATAATATACTGTGCATAATAATATAATATATAATATACTATAATATAATATATAATACTTGCTGACTCTGTTCCTGCGTTTTTGTTTACAGGTATGGCTTGAAGCAAGCTTCGTTTTCGGGTGAGGGGCACGACGGCGGACCCCTAGACTCTGGACACCCGATGGCGCCCCCTGGACAGCGATCCATGCCTTGGAGTCTGTGGAGGAGGATTAGGCAGACCCTTTCGTCCTTCATTACCTTCTTCCACTGCGTTTCATCTCAGGAGAAGAAGGAAGAGGAAGAGGAAGGAGAAGGAAGAAGAGAAAGAGGAGAAGGAGAAGGAGGAAGAAAAGGAGGAGGAGAAGGAGGAGAAGAAGGAAGAGAGTGAGGAGAAAAAGGAGGAGAAGAAGGAAGAGAGTGAGGAGAAAAAGGAGGAGGAAGAAGAGGAGGAGAAGGAGGAAGAAGAAGAGGAGGAGAAGAGGAAGAAGAGTGAACAGACACATGTATATGTGGACGTTAGGTATAATGTTAAACATTTCCAAACATATAATCAAACACATCGCAAAACAAATTATTTGGCCACTATGCATTGTGACAACGGTCTAAACTTTGCATTTAAATAAAGAATTAAAAGGAGAAGGAGGAAGAGCAAGCTTCCTTTTGGGCGAGGACTTCCGGTTGGTGGCTGCAAGGCGGCGGACGTGTCGCCCGGGTGACAATCAAGGCAATCTTGGCCAAGGAGGGATTGCTTCTTCCCAGAAGAGGCGGATAGAGGCGCACTGGGTGAGAACCAAAATCGGAGCCGGCCGACGGTACCGAAAGGGGACTTACCCTCAAGGTCAGCGGTGCTCACACTTTTTCAGCATGGGAGCTACTGATTAAAAAACCAAGTCCCAAAGATCACCTACCCAGAAATGTAAAACGTATAACTATTTTCTTATTTATTTATTTATATTTATTATTTATTATTCATTTTTATGTTCCGCTCCTTCCAGCAGGCTCGAGGCAGTTTACATAAAATGAAGTTATAAAACATCAACATTTCAATTTAATGACAACATTTAATAAAACAGAGCATAAAAATGCATCCAACCACCCCATTTCTCCCACACTGCCATATCACCACACATATTATCAGCCAGAAAATAAGAAGAGAGGCTTTTGAACTGCAAGGGCATTCAATACTCAGCAAGGTAAACAAAGGGGCATGCAAAAATACATCCAACCACCCCATTTCTCCCACACTGCCATATTACCACACATATTATCAGCCAGAAAATAAAAAGAGAGGCTTTTAAACTGCAAGGCCATTCAATACTCAGTAAGGTAAACAAAGGGGCATGCAACAATACATCCAACCGCCCCATTTCTCCCACACTGCCATATTACCACACATATTATCAGCCAGAAAGTAAGAAGAGAGGCTTTTGAACTGCAAGGGCATTCAATACTCAGCAAGGTAAACAAAGGGGCATGCAAAAATACATCCAACCACCCCATTTCTCCCACACTGCCATATTACCACACATATTATCAGCCAGAAAATAAAAAAGAGGCTTTTTTAAACTGCAAGGCCATTTAATACTCAGTAAGGTAAACAAAGGGGCATGCAATAATACATACAACCACCCCATTTCTCCCACACTGCCATATTACCACACATATTATCAGCCAGAAAGTAAGAAGAGAGGCTTTTGAACTGCAAGGGCATTTAATACTCAGCAAGGTAAACAAAGGGGCATGCAAAAATACATCCAACCACCCCATTTCTCCCACACTGCCATATTTCCACACATATCATCAGCCAGAAAGTGAGAAGAGGCTTTTGAACTGCAAGGGCATTTAATACTCAGCAAGGTAAACAAAGGGCATGCAAAAATACATCCAACCACCCCATTTCTCCCACACTGCCATATTACCACACATATTATCAGCCAGAAAATAAGAAGAGAGCTTTTTGAACTGCAAGGCCATTTAATACTCAGCAAGGTAAAAAAGGGGCATGCAAAAATACATCCAACCAACCCATTTCTCCCACATTTCCATATTCCCCAACATACATTTCTCAAGGAACAAAGCAAGCAGAGAGGCTTTGGAGCTAAAAGGCCATTTTTAAACATTAAAAATAAACAAAGAGACACGCCACAGAACAATCAAGCACCCACCCCAAAGTAAAAAGACCGACCTTTGAGATGCGGTAAGGAAATGACCCCAAAGCGTCCTTCTTCTTCTCCTCCATCGTTGCTCCTATTTCCACGCCGCCAGCATGCGTGCCGCCTCCAAGAGCTCACGAGAAGTCCGAGGGGCAGAATGGGCGCTTCTGCGCATGTGCGTGGGGCCAGCCATGCGTCGCGTCATCCAGGCCCGCCCCCTTTGGTCTCCTACGACTCTGAGTGGCTGGAGAAGGACGGAGGGAGGGGGAGGAATCCAAAAGAGGGGGCCCATTCTGCCTCTTGGACTCTGGAGCTTTTGGAGGCGGTGTGCGAGCAGGGAGCGGGGAGGAGCAACGACGGAGGACTTCTTTGCAGCGTGCAGGGGTGCGTGAAGAGGACCAACAGCAAAAAACCTGGTCAGGGGCCTGAAGATCACCAGGATGAGGCTTGAAGATCACCCTGGTGATCCCAAGAACACCCGGCAATGGCACGATACGGCCAGGCCGGATGCCTTAGGGCAGAAACCGACAGTTTTCAAACTGCTTCACCAGCCACCGGTTCAAACTTGAAATAATCTATTACAGGCCTGTCCAACAGGCGGCCTGGGGGGCCGTACACGGCCCCCTAGCCCCTTGGCTACGGCCCCTTACCTTCCTGCAATAAATAATATATTTTTTAAAATATTTTAAAAATATTTTTATCAATTAAAAAAATATTTTTTTTTATTATTATTATTATTTTGGTCTTGCCCCTTGGCTTTCTATTGGCCGCCTCCTCTTCTCCTGAGGGAGAGGGCCAATGGGAGGGAGTGACGTCTCTCGGGCCCCACCCCCTTGGCAGCAAACTGGAAGAGCGACCCGGCCGCATGGCTTTCCCCCTCGGCAGCGCCGCTTCCTCCTCCTCAGGATTGCTGCTGCTCCATCTCGGAGGCGCTCAGGCCCTCAGCACCAGGGAAGCAAAAGGGGTTTGGGAGGGAGGGAGTGTGTCTGAGAGCGTGAGTGAGTGAGTGACAGAGAGAGAGAGAGAGAGAGAGAGAGAGAGAGAGAGAGAGAGAGGCTGCCCTGGGCACACCTCTCCCCAGCGCAAAGGGAAGATCTCTCTGGCTCTCTCAGACACACACACACACACACACAAGTCCCTTCCTTTCTGACCCCTTCATTTGCGTTTCGTGAACTGTCTCTTTAATGAGAAGGAAAGAACCGGCCAGCCATAGGAGAGGGGGGGGGGAGGAGAAAAGGAGGGAGGGGGGAACTGAACGAGGGGGAGCTCAAGGAAAGGCCTCCCACCCCCTTTCCCTCTCCTTTTCCTCCCCCCAGAATTATTTACATTCTTTGCAATTACCTAAGTTTACTTTGATGACTTGCACTGAATGGAATCAGCTAGGGGTAAACTGGCAGAATGAAAGCACACAGACCTTTCAACTGCAAGGCCATTCAATGCTGATCAATGTGGCCAGTCATATATTCCCGTTCATAGCAGAGATTGTGGGATTTTCTGCCTTGATATTCTGTATATTAATGCCCCTCATGTCTTCCATCCATCCCTCCCTCTCCCCTTATTTAAATAATATAATATTTAATTGTATATTTATGCACTGGCGGGGAGGGGGCGGAGCCGGGGGAGGGGGCGGAGCTGGAGGAGGGGAGGGGCGGAGCCAGGGCTTGGCCCCCCAGGTGATCAGTGACCGGAATTCCGGCCCAAGGTCCGGTAGAAGTTGGACAGCCCTGATCTATTATATAAAGGGGTTCCCGTCATGGAACGACCGTCCCAAACAGAGAAACCTTACAATGCAGAAACACAAAACTTGCCAACAGAAATAGGCCTCAAGCAAGGTACGTTTGTAGCAAAGAAACTTTCCCCCCCAAAACCTAAAAGGCCCCCAAAACAACGAGTTAAAAAACCTACATTTCCCAGCACCCTCCGCGGCTGCCAGCGAATGCCATTGGCCGACATCGGCCCACAGAAAATGCAGGGAGGATGAGTAACCATAGCAACGCTGGCCAGAGCCATCCAAGGCTAGGATAGAATGCTGAGAGATTTAAGTTGTCAGTTGGTGTTTGAGGGTTAAACTGTCAAAACCAAATTCTATGAGGGAGCAATTCTCCAGCAATTCCTACCCACACAACACAACACAACTTCCAATCACAACTGAAATGGCTGACCTCCTTTCTCCACCAGCGGTCTCAGCGTGTGAGGAGGGGCGAGGTGGTCTCCGAGGGCTCCGCGTTAGTCTGCAGAGTCCCTCAGGGGGCCGTCCTCTCCCCTCTGTTATTTAACATCTATATGCAGCCGCTTGCACAGCTGGTGCGGAGTTATGGGCTTGAGTGTCACCAGTACGCTGACGACACTCAGCTCATTCCGTCCCCAATAACTTCCGTCCCCGATAACTTCCAACGGTGTCTCGAGGAAGTTACTGGATGGCTGCGAGCCAGTAGGTTGAGGGTGAATCCAGCAAAGACGGAGATCTTGTGGCTGGGCCGTCCTGGTGATAGGGATGTCCAGCTTCCGACCCTGGATGGTGTGGCTCTATGCCCATCACCTTTAGTAAAGAGCCTGGGAGTCCACTTGGATTCCCAGCTGACCATGGAGACCCAGGTCTCCATGGCCAGCAAGTCTGCTTTTTTCCACCTTAGACAGGCGAGGCGGCTGGCCCCCTATCTACCCCGGAACGACCTGGCCACGGTGATCCAAGCCACGGTCATCTCGAGACTGGACTACTGCAACGCACTCTACGTTGGCCTGCCTCTGTCAGTGACCCGGAAGCTCAGGCTGGTGCAGAATTCTGCCGCCCGACTCCTGTCTGGTACGCCAGCAGGTAGTCACATAACACCTCCCTTGCAGGACCTGCACTGGCTGCCGATTGAGCACCGGATCACTTTCAAAGTGCTGGTTCTTACCTTTAAGGCCTTACATGGCTTGGGGCCAACGTACCTGAGGGACCGTCTCTCCCCCTATTGCCCAACGAGATCACTGCGGTCGGAGGGAGCCTATCTCTTGGACGTCTCCTCGTCGAGGCTCGTGCCAGTAAATCTGGTTTTTTCAAGGCAAATCAAATACGGCGTCCAAAATCACATACAGAAAAGCAATATAGCCCAGGCTGAGTAGCAATGATGCGGGCGACCCAAAGGTCTGGGCTATATTGATTTTCTGTATGTGCTTTTGGACGCCGTATTTGAAACGGATTCTAGGCCTGTTTATATTTCGCATTGCGACTCCGTCGGCCTGTTCACCCACCTCACTCCTCAGCGTCCTGCACCGGTCGCTTGGCCAGGAAGATCCCATTCGGATTTTCCTCACCCCCGACATTAGAAGAAAAAAAGACCCAGACCTACATTACAAAAAATAGAACATGAAGGTAAACAATATACCAGAGAGAGAAAGAAATAGGGCAAGATGGCGGCGACTGTAGAGGTCCCTTTAGGTGAGCTCCAGCATTGTCTGCCAGTTCCTTTGGATTCTGCCCTAGACGCCACTTGTTTGACCCATGGACCCCCTCGGGGGGTGTCCGTGCTTGACCAGTCGCCCCAGGAGATGCTCTTTGGCGACCCACGGACCCCCAATAGCCTGATTTGGCTGGAAAAAGCGACAACTTTGCGCCGGAGGTCCCTGAAGCTGCTTGGGCCGACGGATGGGCAGCCCTTCCCGAAGCCTGCATTAGGTGAAGACCAGGCCTCAAGCAAGGTACATTTGTAGCAAAGAAACTTCCCCCCCAAAACCTAAAAGGCCCCCAAAACCATGAGTAAAAATAAAACTACATTTACCAGCATCCTCCGGGGCAGCCAAAGACTCACCCAGCCTCTACATTCTGAACAACATGATTGGCTGCCAATAAGGGCGGATTTGCATAACTGCTGCACTGGCCAGCCAACATGAAAATTCTGATCCATAATAAACTGCCAAAACAGAATAAGGAAAAGGCCTGAGCCAATCCCCAACACAAACACCCAAATCACTTCCAACCGAAAATTTACACCCCAAAAAATCACAGACCACGCCCAAAATTGACAGTAAGGCTTCATTAACTTGATTTCCCTAACTAGCCCTCACTTACTGGGAAGCTGTTTACGCTCTGAATTGACAGTAAGACTTCATTAACTTGATTTCCCTAACTAGCCCTCACTTACTGGGAAGCTGTTTACGCTCTGAATTGACAGTAAGGCTTCATTAACTTGATTTCCCTAACTAGGCCTCACTTACTGGGAAGCTGTTTACGCTCTGAATTGACAGTAAGACTTCATTAACTTGATTTCCCTAACTAGCCCTCACTTACTGGGAAGCTGTTTACGCTCTGAATTGACAGTAAGGCTTCATTAACTTGATTTCCCTAACTAGGCCTCACTTACTGGGAAGCTGTTTACGCTCTGAATTGACAGTAAGGCTTCATTAACTTGATTTCCCTAACTAGCCCTCACTTACTGGGAAGCTGTTTACGCTCTGAATTGACAGTAAGGCTTCATTAACTTGATTCTCCCGACTAGGCCTCAGCTCATTGGACATTGTGTATGGCCTGAATTGACAGTAAGGCTTCATTAACTTGATTTCCCTAACTAGCCCTCACTTACTGGGAAGCTGTTTACGCTCTGAATTGACAGTAAGACTTCATTAACTTGATTTCCCTAACTAGGCCTCACTTACTGGGAAGCTGTTTACGCTCTGAATTGACAGTAAGGCTTCATTAACTTGATTCTCCCGACTAGGCCTCAGCTCATGGGACATTGTGTATGGCCTGAATTTACAGTAAGGCTTCATTAACTTGCTGTTCCTAACTAGGCCTCAGCTCCTGGGACATTGTGTATGGCCTGAATTTACAGTAACCTACCTTGGCACACAGAGCCCCAACCATGCATGATGGGACTTGAAGTACCACCATGGAAAATGGGATTTGTAGTACTTCAAAACCCATCATTCCCCACAGACCACTGTGGCCCAGAACCAAGACCAATAAAGACCCAACTTGGCACACCATGCCCCCCATGACCCACACTCCATCCAACTGCAGTTTAGAGGAGGGCACACCGTGGATGATAGGACTTTCTCGCATCTCCTAAAAGGGGCACAGCAACGCGTGCCGGGTACAGCTAGTTATGTTATAATATGATTATATTGTAATGTAGTATAATATAATTATGATATAATATAGTATGAGTATGGTATAATATATTGTATATACATTGATACAATATAATACTACTAATGGTATTGTGATATTATAATTGTATATTTGCTTCACATGGGGCAAAATAATGTTTTTTGGGGGGCAAAATANTGTTCGCCTACCATTTAAAATTACCTTAGACCGTCCCTGCTGATTAGGCAGAATTGGTACTATTAAAATGTCCATACTGCCGAGGTTACTATTCTTATTTCAAACAATTCCAGTTATTAGATACGACTCCCTATTTAAGAAGTGGAATACGGATCTAAGAAGGTTTATTTGGAAAAATGAAGTCAAGGATAAATCTAAAACAGCTCTCGGACGAGAAAAAGCGAGGGGGGATGGGGTTACCGGATATGAAGCTTTACTATGAGGCATGTAACTTAGTGGCAATTAGAGACTGGGTATTACTACAACTACCGTGTTTCCCCGAAAGTAAGACGATGTCTTACTTTCTTTTTACCCCCAAAAGCCCTACTACGTCTTACTTTCGGGGTACGTCTTATATTGGACATACCGCGAAAGAATTCTTCACCCAGTAGGGCAACGGTACCTGTGAGAGGCGACGGTACCTGTCAGGGGTGCTGCCGCGCCGGGCGCCGCACAACCGGCCCTAACGGCCGACCGCGGCGTCTCTTGCGCGGACATGCCTCTTGCCTGGCCTCTGACGCGACGCCGCTTCGCCCCGCCTCTTGCTCCTTCTTTCCCCCTCCCTTCACATGGACTTTCGGGGTACGGCTTACTCTCAGGGTACGGCTTACATTAGCCGACCCCCCTGACACCCCCGGTACGTCTTACAATCGGGGGTGTCTTACTATCGGGGAAACACGGTATCAACTATAACTACAATTATAAACTATCTAGTCCGTGAGCTGCTTTTTGCTGACGATGCCGCCCTTGTCGCCCATTCAGAAGCGGCTCTGCAGCGCCTCACATCTTGCTTTGCAGCAGCTGCAGAGCTGTTTGGGCTGGAAGTCAGCCTGAAGAAAACGGAAGTCCTTTACCAGCCCGCACCACAGGAAGAACACCATCATCCCCACGTCAGCATAGGCACATCTGTGCTTAAGTCCGTTCAGCAGTTCACCTCCCTTGGAAGCATCATCTCTTCAGACGCCAAGATTGACAAAGAGATCGATCACAGATTAGCAAAGGCATAGAGTGCATTTGGAAGGCTTCACAAAAGAGTCTGGAGCAACAAGCACCTGAGGCAAAGCACCAAAATCAGTGTGTACAGAGCTATCATACTGTCTATTCTCCTATATGGGTCTGAAACATGGGTCACCTATCGCCAACACCTACGACTCCTCGAACGCTTTCATCAGCGCTGTCGTCGCACAATCCTAAATATACACTGGACCAACTATGTGACGAATGCCACTGTCCTTGAGCAAGCAGGGATCACCAGCATTGAAGCCATGCTATTGAGAACACAGCTGCTGCGCAGGGCACGTCTCTACGATGGAGGATTACTGCCTCCCAAAGACATGGGGAACTCGCAAGAGAGGCGCCCCAAAAGAGATATAAGGACTCCTGAAACAGCATCTCAGGCTCGGCCAGATTGATCCCCAACAATGGTCCACCCTGGCCTCACATCGGGAGGCATGGAGACGCACTCTCCACAATGCTGCGGCCTCTTTCGAGAAGACACGCCGAATGAGTCTCGAAGAGAAACGACAACGCAGAAAGAACCGCAACTTGGAAACAACATCACCCAAGGAGACTTTCTGCTGTGCTTTCTGCAACCGAACGTGCCTATCTCAGATTGGCCTTTTTAGTCATCAGCGTGTTTGTAAAAGCGTTGGATCGTCCTTCCTGAGTCTTCGTTCGCGAAGTAATGCCGAGAGAGAGATTACTACAGAACCCACGGATGACGACGTTAGAAGGGCACGATCTACGTGTCGGGTGGCACGCATACATCTGATATAACAGGAAAAAAATTGGGGGGAAAATTGGTCATCATTATATCAGAGCTGCCTTAATCAGGACATGGGAGAGATATAAAGCAAGGCTTCATAGGCATACCCCACTTTGGGTCTCCCCTACGGAGGCCTTACATAAGAAGGAATTATTCTGCTGGACCTCTCAGCGGCTTTCGATACCGTAGACCAGTCATTGTCAACCGCTGTGCCCCGGCACACTAGTGTGCCGTGAGCAATCAGCTGGTGTGCCGCAAGAAAACCTCTTCCCCTCGCCTTTCTCCCCCCTCCAAGGTTTTCCGCGGATCAGCAGTTGCGGAACACGGGCCTGTCTAGGACCTAGAGAGGCAAGAGAGGCTCAGGAGGGGAGGGGCCGGGCGACGCTCTCCTCCTCCTCCAGAAATGAGCCTCCTGGGTCCGTGCGCCTGCCTGCTTGTGCCCCTCGGGAGGCCCGCCCACCCGCCTGCACGTGCCGGACTCCGCCCACGGAGAGGCATCCTTCCCTCCTTGCACCCACGCTCCATCCCTCCGCTTGGTCTCACCAGCTCGCGTCTCACCGGCTCTCTCCGGAAGACGCGAGCCGGACAAACCGGCTCCCAGGCAGGGCCTGGGCCCTGCGAGAGCCGTTCTCCTGGTTTGCGGGTTTGTCCGGCTCGCATCTTCCGGAGAGCCCGTGGAGAGACCCAGCTGGTAAGACCCAAGCGGAGGAGGGAGCGTGGGGCAAGAGAGGGAAGGCTGCCTCTCCGCGGGACTCACCCAGGGCAAAGTCCGGCATGCGCGGGCGGGCGGGCGGGCCTCCCGAGGGCACAAGCAGGCAGGCGCACGGACCCAGGAGGGAAAGGCTTCCCCTTCCGGCGCTGGGGCTCACTGGAGAGCCGGCGTTCTCTGCAGGAGCCTCCAGAGTCACGTGGCCACTGACTGGAAGGACTGCATGAAACATCATTCACCTATCCCCCCCCCCCCCCAGGGTTACAGCCTGTGTTGGACGGGGTCACACTCTCCCTGAAGACGCAGGTTCGCAGCTTGGGAGTGATCCTGGACTCATCGCTGAGCCTGGAAGCCCAGGTCTCGGCGGTGGCCGGGGGAGCTTTTGCACAGTTAAGACTCGTGCGCCAGCTGCGCCCGTACCTTGGGAAGTCTGATCTGGCTACGGTGGTCCACGCTCTGGTCACATCCCGAATAGATTACTGCAACGCACTCTACGTGGGGCTGCCTTTGAAGACAGTTCGGAAGTTACAACTAGTCCAACGGGCGGCAGCCAGACTACTAACGGGAGCTACCTACAGGGAGCATACCACCCCCCTGTTGTGTCAGCTCCACTGGCTGCCTGTCCAATTCCGGGCTCAGTTCAAAGTGCTGGTTTTGACCTTTAAAGCTCTATACGGTTCTGGCCCAGCTTACTTGTCCGAACGCATCTGCTACTACGTCCCACCTTGTAATTTAAGATCATCCGGGGAGGCCCTGCTCTCGCTCCCGTCGGCTTCTCAGGTGCGGCTGGTGGGGACGAGGGAGAGAGCCTTCTCGGTGGTGGCTCCCCGTCTGTGGAATGCGCTTCCTAGTGACATACGATCAATTCCACCCCTCCTGACATTTAGGAAAAAAGTGAAGGCTTGGATGTGGGACCAGGCGTTCGCATAGTAGCACAGGACGGCACTTTAGACTAGTTTTTAATGGAAAGCTGGTGAATTGGGCTCAATGCCTTTACAGACTTAACACTGTTTTACATAGGCTGTATGAATGTAATTGTATTTTAATGTATTTTAGTCTCAATGTTTGAGGGCTTTTAATACTGTTTTTATACTGTGTTGTTATGAGGGCATCGAATTGTGCCTTTTGGAAGCCGCTCTGAGTCCCCCTCCGGGGGTTGAGAAGAGCGGGGTAAACTGTCGAAATAAAATAAATAGCAGATAAAACCTGGCTAACTTACAGACAGATATTAAAGAAAACAATTCGATGCAAGGGTGTCGAACCGATTTGGGTTCGCCCAAGGAGACTCATTTATTTATTATTTATTTATTTATTATTTCACATTTGTCTGTCCCGGGTGGGCTGACAGCCAGGCGGTGGGAGCTACAGTCTAGCTGACCCCGAAGGCTTGTTGGAACAGCGATGTCTTGACTGCTCTCCTGAACGGGAGGAGGCTCTGGGTGGCACGGATGCCGGGCGGGCAGTGCGTTCCACAGGGTTGGGGCTGCAACAGAGAAAGCCTAGCGGCGGGTTGCGGACAGGTGGTAGGTCCTCACATTTGGGATGACCAGGAGGTTTAGCTCTTCGGAGCGCAGTGATCTGGTGGGATGGTATGGGACAAGGCGGTCCCGCAGGCACACTGGCCCCAGACCACGTAAGGCCTTAAAAGTCAGGACTAACACTTTGAAGGCAATCCGGCATTCAATTGGGAGCCAGTGCAGTTCGCGCAGGATTGGCGTGATGTGGTGGCCAATCGGGACCACCACATCACGGGGGGTTCTGCACCAGCTTGAGTCTCCGGATTACCGACAGAGGAAGGCCAATGTAAAGAGCGTTACAGTAGTCCAGCCTCGAGATGACCGTGGCTTGGATCACTGTGGCTAAGTCGCGCCGGGACAAGTAGGGGGCCAGCTTCCTCGCCTGGCGAAGATGGAAAAATGCTACCCTGCTGACACTGGAGACGTGGGCCTCCATCGCCAACCCCCTGTCCAGGGTCACTCCTAAGCTCTTAACAGAGGGCGACGGACGTAATGTCACGCCGTCCAGGGCTGGAAGCTGAACATCCCTACAGCCCGGAGGACCCAGCCACAGGATCTCCGTCTTTGCCGGATTCACCTTCAACCTACTGGCTCGCAGCCATCCAGTGACGGCCTCAAGGCAACGATGGAAGTTATCGGGCACGGATTCGAGGCTGCCCTCCATCTTCAGGATAAGCTGGGTGTCATCAGCGTACTGATGGCACACCAGCCCAAAACTACGCACCAGCTGGGCAAGTGGTCGCATATAGATGTTAAATAAGAGGGGGGAGAGAATAGCCCCCTGAGGAACCCCGCAAAGAAGCGGGAAACCCGGAGACATCCTTGCCCCTCCTCACTCGCTGCCGGTTCCGGCGGAAGGAGGTCACCCAATTTAGGGCTGTCCCCCTCACTCCGGCCCTGGCAAGGCGGTGAGTCAATAGATCATAATCGACTGTATCAAATGCCGCCGTGAGGTCCAATAACACGAGCAGCGCCAATCCGCCCTGATCCCAATAGGTTCCTGAATGCTCTGCGGGATCTGGAGCCTGTCAGCGACTCGGTCGAGGAGCACGTAGACATGGAACACCAAGTTGTCCGCCGCACTTTCGGCAGAGATCGCCCCTAGGCGCCTCTCTCCAACCCCACCAGAACCGATCCCCTTGGTTTACCGAGGAACTTCGGGTTCTGAAATGGGAAACGAGACGGCTAGAGGGCATGTGGTGAAAGATCCGAGACGAAGCATCGAGATCAGCTTATAAGGTATTTATGGAAACTTATGAGCATGCTATCATCGAGGCAAAACAATTGTATTATTCCTCCTTGATAGCCATGGCCGGATTACCCATAAGGCCAGACAAGGCCATGGCCTCGGGCGGCGGATTTTGGGGGCGGCATTTCCGGCCCTGAAGGAAGGAGTGAAGGAAGCAGTGGCGCCCGCCCGCGAGACAAGGAGCCGGGGGGAAGTCCCGCCGCCCCTCGGGCGATTGACGCAGCGGGCACCACTCCTTCCCTCAGTGAAGGGAGGAGGTGCGTCGGTGTGAGCGCGGCGGCGGGGGAAGCCGCGTGAGTCTAACTAAGGGCGGGACTTCTATCTCATTGTCAATCTTGGCATCTGAAGAGATTATGCTTCCCAGGGAGGTTAACTGCTGAACGGACTTAAGCACAGATGTGCCTATGCTGACGTGGGTGTTCTTCATGTGGTGCGGGCTGGTAGAGGACTTCCGTTTTCTTCAGGCTGACTTCCAGCCCAAACAGCTCTGAAGCTGCGTCATGCTGGTTCCGCCCCCCTTCACAAGGCGCCGCCGGAAGTCCCGCCTTAGTTAGACTCACGCGGCTTCCCCCCCGCCGCACCACTCACCCGTGCCCCAAACACGAGCGGGGCGGTGGTGGGCAAAGCCGCGTGAGTCGCTGTAGCGGCGGGACTTCCAGCGGCGCCTTCTCCTTCTCGCCGGTTCCGCCCCCCTCCCTTCACTGAGGGAGAAGGCGCCGCTGGAAGTCCCGCCGCTACGGCGATTCACGCGGCTTGCCCCACCGCCGCCCGCTCGTGTTTGGGGCACGGGCGAGTGGGAGTGGAGGCGGGGAAGCCGCGTGATTCTCTAACTAAGGGCGGGACTTCCGGCGGCGCCTTGTGCATCACGCCGGGCCCGCCCCCCGCAAGAGGCCCCGCCCCCGGGGGGGCGGCATTTAGACTGGGCGGCCTCGGGCGGCACAGGCCGCTAATCCAGCCCTGTTGATAGCGTCTGCAAACTCACACTCAGCTAAATTGTTTAAAATAATTCATTCCCTGACGACGGTCCCTACCATCCCAAACAGTGATGATCAGGCCCTCACACAGCTGAGGCTTTTCAGAGTTATTTCACAGACAAGATCTCAGCGCTCCGCCGGGAACTCCCCGCCACCATTGATACAGTTAGCGAACTTGGGACTCCGTGGCCCTCTGCTGGGCCCACCCTCGACCGATTCGTCCCACTGCACGCAGGGGCTGTCGACGAACTACTGGCAGCTGCTGGACCAGTCTTTTTCAACCTTTTTTGAGCTGCGGCACACTTTTTTACATTTACAAAATCCTGGGTCACACCACCAACCAAAATGACACAAAACGACACTCTAACACAGCCATACATATAGTTAATATGTTTTAAAATGTATCTATACACTCAGTGTGAAACCTGGACTTGTTTCGATGAACACAACATAGAAATCCTGGCAGGAATGGCAGAAAGACACAAACTTCCCACACAGAACTCCCATAACCAAGAGAAAGTGCTATAAGAGTTTGGTGGACATTGACCTTGAGTTTTGGAGTTGTAGTTCACCTATATCCAGAGAGCACTGTGGACTCAAAGAATGTTGGATCAGGACCAAACCTGGCAGGAATACTCAATATTCCCAAATGTGAACACAAGTGGAGTTTGGGGAAAATAGACCTTGACATTTGGGAGTTACAGTTAACACACAATCAAGGAGCATCCTGAACTCTTGCAACAATGGAATTGTACCAAACTTGGCATATTGAACTCCCATCTCGAGGCTGGACTACTGTAACGCCCTCTACATTGGTCTTCCCTTGGTGACAATCCGGAAACTCAAGCTTGTGCAAAATGCCGCTGCTCGCTTGCTGGCGGGAGCGCCAGTGAGGGAGCACATTACGCCCATCCTTCGGCAATTGCACTGGCTTCCCATCGAGTACCGGATTGCCTTCAAGGTGTTGGTGTTAACCTTTAAGGCCTTACACGGCCCAGGGCCTGCGTACCTGAGGGACCGCCTTGCCCCGTACATTCCCCCGAGATCACTACGTTCGGAGGAATTGAATTTGCTCCTGGTGCCATCAATCCGCTCCTGCCACCTATCGACTACCAGGCAAAGAGCCTTTTCTGTGGCGGCCCCGGTGTTGTGGAACTCCCTCCCTGATGACACCCGGGCCATCCCAGAGCTCATCCCGTTCCGCAGGGCCTGCAAGACCGCCCTCTTCGGATTAGCTTTCACCTAGGCCAGTGTTTCCCAACCTTTTTTGAGTCGTGGCACACTTTTAACATTAAAAAAATCTGGGGGCACACCACCAACCAAAATGACGCAAAATGACACTCTAACACAGTAAAGAACGGCTGGGGGCTGGTGGCCTGCTGGGAGAAGCTGCTGGGAGTGCCGAAGCCGGGGAGGGGGGCGGAGCCAGGCTACCCCCGGCTTCACCTCTCCCAGCAGCTGCTCCAGCCTTTAGGGGGCAGTGCCAAGCCAGCCATGCCCCGCCCCTCCCCCCAGCTTCAGCTCTCCTACAGGCCACGCCATGCCCCGCCCCTCCCCCAGCTTCAGCTCTCCTACAGGCCACGCCATGCCCCGCCCCCTCCCCCAGCTTCAGCTCTCCTACAGGCCACGCCATGCCCCGCCCCCTCCCCCCAGCTTCAGCTCTCCTACAGGCCACGCCATGCCCCGCCCCTTCTCCCCAGCTTCAGCTCTCCTACAGGCCACGCCATGCCCCTCCCCTCCCCCGAGCTTGAGCTCTCCTACCGGCCGCGCCATGCCCCGCCCCCGCCCCCGGCTGCAGCTCTCCTACAGGCCACGCCATGCCCCGCCCCTCCCCCCAGCTTCAGCTCTCCTCCAGGCCACGCCATGCCCCGCCCCTCCCCCCAGCTTCAGCTCTCCTACAGGCCACGCCATGCCCCGCCCCCGCACCCCACCTGCAGCTCTCCTACAGGCCACGCCATGCCCCGCCCCCCCCCCCCAGCTTCAGCTCTCCTACAGGCCACGCCATGCCCCCGCCCCCCCCAGCTCCCCAGCTTCAGCTCTCCTCCTGCAGGCCACGCCATGCCCCGCCCTCCCAGCTGCAGCTCTCCTACAGGCCACGCCATGCCCCGCCCAGCTCTCCCCCAGCTTCAGCTCTCCTACAGGCCACGCCATGCCCCACCCCCTCCCCCCAGCTTCAGCTCTCCTACAGGCCACGGTGGGAGTCATGGCGAAACGGTGGGGCCTTTCTCAGACCGTTGACCCATTTTCCTCTCTGACCGTCCCACGAAGAATGTATAATTGATGTTCCATTTACGTATGATTTCCTTTGGGACTTCCCTTGGCCAGAGATTGCATTTGCAGTGACTTATTTAGACACACATTCCACTTCAAGTTGACTTTTGGATGAATATTTACTTTATTATATGAAGATTAAACCACTGAAATATATCCCATATACCCGTCTCTTTCTACTCCTGAAATCACAAATAAAGTCAAGTAAAGTTTCCAATATATCTATTTTCAATATTATGCTGCATATGAAATCACAGAGGAACATTCAAGACCCAAATGGGCCTAACGAGCATATCCCACATAGGGGTTAAATCAACACAATAAGTAGCACTCCCACGCAGGGGTTAAATCAACACAAGGTAAATATATCAATAGCTATTATAGCTCATAATCATGAGTCCATATAAGGTTCGAAAATATCATATAGGTCCACAATGGGGAAAGCGAATGGGACGCGGAAGAGTGAATTGGTACTCGTCCAGGTGAATGAATCAGGCCGACCGAGTCGCGATGCGTATTAAGAGGCCAAAAATATCCGTTTCACCGAAAAGTCCGGTTTTGTCAAGGCAAATCCAGGGGAGCGTCCAACATCATAATAACATCAATCATGTATCTATAAGCAGTACAATATTGAGTAGAAGTTGGACAGCCCTGTTATATATCATTATATATAACATTATCCCCTCCAACTACCGCCCGGTTTCGAATTTATCGTTCCTGGGCAAGTTAATTGAGAAGGCGGCAATGGAGCAGTTGCAGTCCTTTCTAGATGACGCAGCTTCTTCCAGTCCAGCTTCCGTCCGGGGCATGGGACGGAGACGGTCCTGGTCTCCATCTCGGATGAGTTGCGCTGCCAGCTGGATCAGGGCGGATCGGCGCTGCTCGTGTTATTGGACCTCACAGCGGCGTTTGATACAGTCGATTATGATCGATTGACACACCGCCTTGCCAGGCCCGGAGTGGGGGGGACAGCCCTTAATTGGGTGACCACCATCCTCCGGAACCGGCTACAGCGAGTGAGGAGGGGCAAGGCTGTCTCCGGGGTTCCCGCTTCTCTTGCGGGTTCCTCAGGGGCTATTCTCCCCCTCTTATTTAACATCTATATGCGACCACTTGCCCAGCTGGTGCGTAGTTTTGGGCTGGTGTGCCATCAGTACGCTGACGACACCCAGCTTATCCTGAAGATGGAGGGCAGCCTCGAATCCGTACCCGATAACTTCCATCGCTGCCTTGAGGCCGTCACTGGATGGCTGCGAGCCAGTAGGTTGAAGGTGAATCCGGCAAAGACGGAGATCCTGTGGCTGGGTCCTCCGGGCTGTAGGGATGCTCAGCTTCCAACCCTGGACGGCGTGACATTATGTCCATCGCCCTCTGTTAAGAGCTTAGGAGTAACCCTGGACCCCCTGTTGTCGACGGAGGCCCACGTCTCCAGCGTCAGCAGGGTAGCATTTTTCCATCTTCGCCAGGCGAGGAAGCTGGCCCCCTATTTGTCCCGGCGCGACTTAGCCACAGTGATCCAAGCCACGGTCATCTCGAGGCTGGACTACTGTAACGCTCTGTACATTGGCCTTCCTCTGTCGGTAATCCGGAGACTCAAGCTGGTGCAGAACGCCGCAGCGCGACTCCTGGCGGGGGTCCCGATTGGCCACCACATCACGCCAATCCTGCGCGAACTGCACTGGCTCCCAATTGAATGCCGGATTGCCTTCAAAGTGTTAGTCCTGACTTTTAAGGCCTTACGTGGTCTGGGGCCAGCGTACCTGCGGGACCGCCTTGTCCCATACCATCCCACCAGATCACTGCGCTCCGAAGAGCTCAACCTCCTGGTCACCCCAAATGTGAGGACCTACCTTCGGTCCGCAACCCGCCGGCGGGCTTTCTCTGTTGCAGCCCCAACCCTGTGGAACGCACTGCCCGCCGGCATCCGTGCCACCCAGGGCCTCCTCCCGTTCAGGAGAGCAGTCAAGACATTGCTGTTCCAGCAAGCCTTCGGGGTTCGCTAGACTGTAGCTCGCGCCGCCTGGCTGTCAGCCCACTGCGACTCCATTTGTTGCTTCAACTGTTCTAATTGTAATTCCATCTTAATGGTATTACTGTGGCTTATGAGTTATCTGACAATTGTATTTTACGAACTGTTGTAAGTCGCCCCGAGCCGTTGGGGGCGACAGACAAATGCGAAATAATAAATAAATAAATAAATATTATTAGGACTATTTAATTATTATAATATAATATTTATTTATTTATTTATTACTTCAAACTTGTACACCGCCACTCCCAGAGGCTCGGAGCGGTTTACAGAAGTTCAAGTAACACAACAGGAGCAAGAATAACACGACACAATAGGGAGGAGAAGGTTGGGGAGGAGGGGGGGGGAAGAAGGGGTAGGGGAGGTCAATCGGCCAGCAATAAATAAATTGCAATAAATAAATAAATAATTGGATCCTGGGGGGTGTCAGTCGCAGCCTGGATGCAGGGAGGCCATTGTGATGCGCTGCCGCTTCTCCAACTGGAAAGCAGTTGGCTTCGGAATCCTCCCGCCAAAGGCACGTCCTTGCCTTCGGAGGGAAAGAGAGAGGGTCTCCCTTCCGTGTCGTTGGTCGCAGTGGCGGTGAATCCAGATCTAAATCCCCTCCAGTTGTTGCTGAATTCAGGTCTGTCTTTCAAACTCCTTTTTAAAATCCTTAAATCAGTGTTTCCCAACCACTGTTCCATGGCACACTAGTGTGCCGTGAGCGATCACCTGGTGTGCCGCGGAAAAAACCTCTCTTCCCCCCTTTCTTCCCCCTCCTGCCGAACTCCTGCTGCTGCTGCTTGAGGGGGGGGAGGAGGAAGGGCTGGGCGGCAATCTTTCGTACCTGGGGAAGGTGGTTGAGAGGGCAGCAATGGAGCAGTTGCAGTCCTTCTCGGATGACGCAACATGGCTGGACCCCTTCCAGTCCGGCTTCCGTTCGGGGCACGGGACGGAGACGGTCCTGGTCTCCATCACAGACCAACTCCGCTGCCAGCTCGACCAAGGCGGGTCTGCGCTGCTCGTGTTATTGGACCTCACGGCAGCGTTTGACACGGTCGACCACAATCTTTTGACCCACTGCCTGGCCATGGCTGGAGTGAGGGGGACTGCCCTTAAATGGATGACCTCCTTCCTCCACCAGCGGTCCCAGCGAGTGAGGAGGGGCGGGGTGGTCTCCGAGGGCTCCCCATTAGTTTGCGGGGTCCCTCAGGGGGCCATCCTCTCCCCTCTGTTATTTAACATCTACATGCAGCCGCTTGCACAGCTGGTGCGGAGTTTTGGGCTGGAGTGTCACCAGTACGCCGACGACACTCAGCTCATTCTGAGGATGGAGGGCGGGCCTGGCTCCGCCCCCGATAATTTCCAACCCTGCCTTGAAGCCGTTACTGGATGGCTGCGAGCCAGTAGGTTGAGGGTGAATCCGGCGAAGACGGAGATCTTGTGGCTAGGCCGCCCGGGTGGTGGGGATGTCCAGCTTCCGACCCTGGACGGTGCGGCACTATGCCCATCGCCTTCCGTAAAGAGCCTGGGAGTTCACTTGGACTCCCAGCTGACCATGGAGACCCAAGTCTCTGCGGTCAGCAAGATTGCCTTTTCTCACCTTCGACAGGCAAGGCGGCTGGCCCCCTATCTATCCCGGAACAACCTGGCCACGGTGATCCAAGCCACGGTCATCTCGAGGTTAGATTACTGTAACGCGCTCTACGTTGGCCTTCCTCTGTCGGTGACCCGGAAGCTCAGGCTGGTGCAGAACACTGCCGCCCGGCTCCTGTCTGGCACGCCAGCAGGTTGCCACATAACACCTACTTTGCAGGATCTGCACTGGCTGCCAATTGAGCACCGGATCACCTTCAAAGTGTTGGTTCTCACCTTTAAGGCCTTGCACGGCCTGGGGCCAGCGTACCTGATGGACCGTCTCTCCCCATATTGCCCTCCGAGATCACTTCGCTCTGAGGATACCAACTTTTTGGCTGTCCCCTCTGCTAAAGCGGCCAAACGGACAGCCACTCGCTGAAGGGCATTCTCGGTGAGTGCACCGACACTCTGGAACGCCCTCCCTGCAGATACGCGTGCCATCCACGACCTGCTCCCCTTCAGGCGGGCGTACAAGACCCACCTCTTCCAGCTTGCCTTCCATGTGTAGGCCTTAGTGGGACGCACCCCCCTGTTGAAAAACGACTCTCGATCCAGGTCGTTTTTAATTGCTGTGTATTGTGATATTTTAATGCTGTTTTATTCTCCGTTTTATTCTGTACTAGCTTGGGGACCCGGCGGTGCCCGGGTCATTTGAGGAGTGCAGCAGGATGTAGAGTGGGTCATGGGGGCTCTGTGTGCTAAGTTTGGTCTTGATCCATCATTATTGGGAGTTGCAGTGGTATCATGAAATTACTGAAGGTAGTGCAAGTCCCATCATCTGTGGTCCACCCTCCCCCAAAGTGCAGTAGGATGTAGATTGGGTCATGGGGGCTCTCTGTGCTAAGTTTGGTCTGTATTGGTGAATGGATGAGGGTTGCATTGTTTTTAGGAAGTGAGTGAAGGTACTTCAAGTCCCATCATCCATGGTCCGTCTCACACAAAACAGCACCAGGATGTAGAGTGGGTCATGAGGGCTCTGTGTGCCAGGTTTGGTGTTGAT
Source organism: Anolis apletophallus (assembly GCA_030556195.1). NCBI lineage: Eukaryota > Metazoa > Chordata > Lepidosauria > Squamata > Anolidae > Anolis > Anolis apletophallus. The sequence continues at coordinate 5,225 of JARBWK010000199.1, read as the reverse complement.
CAGTCATTGGATTAGGTTTGTAGCAGTCTTGGAAAGTGAGGGAAGGTACTGCAAGTCCCATCATCCATGTTCTGGCCCCCTCCAAACTTCAGTAGGATGTAGAGTGGGTAACTGGGGCTCTGTGTGCCAAGTGTGGTCTTTATCAGTGTTTGTTGGGGGCCACAGTGGTCTGTGGGAACAGAGGGTGTGAAAGTACTACAAATCCCATCATCCATTGTCAGTCCTCCCCCAAACCTCACCAGGACGTGAAGGCAGTCATAGGGGTTATGTGTGCCAAGTGTGGTCTCGATCAGTAATTGGATGAGGGTCGCAGTGAACTTGGGAAGTGAGTAGAGGTACTTCAAGTCCCATCATCCATGATCCACCCTCCTCCAAACTGCACCAGGACGTAGAGTGGGTCATGGGGGCTGTGTGTGCCAAGTGTGGTCTGTATTGGTCCTTTTTGGTGGCCTCAGTGGTCTGTGGGAACCAAAGTGTTTGAAAGTACTACAAATCCCATAATCCATGGGTCATGTCCCCCGAACCGCACCAGGACGTAAAGGGGGGTAGGGGGGTTATGTGTACCAAGTTTGGTGCAGGTCCATCACCCGTGCTGGTCGCTGTGGCCTGTGAAAGTGGCTGCCAATCATATCCGCCACATCTACGCCCTCCGCCCTCCCGCCCTTCCGCCCTCCGCACACATACATACAAAAACATTCCGCTTTATAAAGGTATACAGATACAGATGAGTCGCCCTCCACAAGTGTGCTCCGGGCGACTTACACAGCTAGCAATGCAGTACTAGAGTATTAAAACATTAAAATATCAAAATATTAAAATGGCTAAAAATATCGGACTCGGAAGGTTCCGGGTCGCTGGTTGTCGTATTATGCATAGGCTTTCCTGAATAGCCATGTCTTAAGTGCCGCCAAGAATTGGGGCAGGTCAGGACTGGCTCTTTGGTCTGGCGGCAGAGAGTTCCACAGGACGGGGGCCGCAACAGAGAAAGATCTCTGTCTCGTGGACTCCAGATGAGCCTCTCTCGGACCCGGGACACAGAGGAGGTTCTCGTTTGCTGGCCGTGGTGCTCTTGGGTGGGTGGGTAGGGTCAAGCGGTCTTTTAAGTATGAAGGGCAGGGCCTTGAATGTCAGGGTCAGAGTCTTATAAAGGACTCTGTGTTCGACCGGCAGCCAGTGCAAATGCTGCAAGGATGGTGTGATGTGACACCTCATTGGTGTTTTTGTGAGGAGCCTGGCGGCAGCATTCTACACAATCTGAATCTTACGGGTTAGTGACCGAGGAAGGCCCACATATAAGGCGTTGCAGTAATCCAGCCTTGATGTAACCGTGGCGTGGATTACTGTAGCTAGCACCTCCGTTGGTAGGTAGGGCGCCAGTTGCCTCGCTTGGCGTAGGTGGAAGAAGGCCCTTTTGCTCGTGGAGGCAATCTGGGCCTCCATCGTCATCTTAGAGTCCAGGATGACACCGAGGCTCCTCACAGAGGGGGAAGGGGTCAGCGGTTCCCCTTCGAAGGGGGGCAGTGGGTTGGCTAGCTCTGACGGACGACCTGGCCATAAGATCTCAGTCTTTGCTGGGTTTATTTTCAGCTTATGGGCCCGGAGCCATTTCGTCACTGCTCCTAGGCACTGGGTGAAGTTTTCCGGCACCGAGGTTACTCCAGGTTCCAGCTTAAGGAGGGGCTGAGTGTCGTCGGCATACTGAAGGCACCTTTGGGAGAGCGGACTGCATGGGGATAATCTGCAATGGTTGTTGAGGGGTTGCTCTTGTCTAATTGTATCCTTATGTGTTCTCCCTTTTGTATCACTGTAACATTTAAGAAAATGCCCTCAGCAGAGAGTTCCAAAGTTTTAACACTACTGCTATCATTCTAACTGGATATTTCCTGGGCATTTAATCATAACCCAAAACATGGTTGTTTCTTTGTGAGATTCGGAACCTCACAGCCAGCCCAAATAGACATTTTTGGACCACTTTAAACTGAGAAACCATTTCCTGCTCAGCCGATACCTCTCCCACAAAGAAGTTTCGGCTTAGGACAAAGACAGCCATTAAGAGGTTCAAACTAACAATAGACCAGGTGGGCTAGAAGCTCCAAAATGGACGCTCGCCCACCCCAAGGCAACATTTCCACAAAAGGTAACTTCCTTTTTCACCCATCCGTTCCTTTGTGCCTTTTCCCTCCTCACGCAGCCCTGGTTTGATTGGCCTATTTGAATTTAGGCGCAATTCCCTGAGTGGCCAGCACTCTGACACTCAGCTGAGCTAAAGATTCTAACCAATGAACTGAAGCCACACGTAGGTAGGGAATGTCAGATTATTGCATTTTGAATAGCAATTCATGAGTCAGCACAAGATATACATTTTCGCAGTTTGAGATGACCTGCAGTGTGACATGTTTGACACCAGATGGCGCTGTCTCAAGACTGCTAAATGGAACCTTGAGGAATGTCAGTTACAAAGTGACAGTTGGGATTTGTCAGTTGGGATTTAATATCTGTGAGGAAAGGATGTTTAGAAAGGTAGCTGTGATGGCTGTTGTTTTTCGATGTTTTGCCAGTTATTGTTAAATACAATTCAATACAAAGTTATATATTTACCTTGTGAATTGAATGAGAGTTTCATTATTCACACGAACAGAGACTGGAGTTTTTGGGCCGATGGGGAATTAAACTTCTATATTTCTGTTGCCTATCCGCTGTGACATAAATACTCAACGCCGAAGAGGGAAGGCGCTCAATTCAAATGTAAATGGATCCTACTCTATATATTTGCCTGTATTTCACATTAAAGCATGTTTTGCCTTTGGAACCTGGAGTCTGGCATTTCATCCTTATCAGCTGATTAAGATTCTTCTCTCGGTTTGGCGTTCTTCCGGTTTGGGTGAGCTTGATCTGGGTTACGGTGGGATTTATAGTTTTTAAAGGGATCACCTAAACTCCGGCCGTGATCCTCGCTATTTAGAGGTGGTCTGGGCCCTGTCCCCTTACGGGAAGGGTCCCCTAATTCTATTGTTCGGTAACAATACCACTGCTTTAACTATGTGGACCTTCATTGCTGGTGTGCTGTCTCTACTCTTCACTATTTTATCAAGATTGGTTATTGCTCTCCTCCCAAGAAGTAAACATCTTCTGATTTCCTGGGTACAGTCTGCCTCTGCAGTCATCTTCGCTGCTAAAAATACAAAATCTGTCACTGCCTCCACCTTTTCTCCCTCTGTTTGCCAGTTATCAATCAGTCTGGTTGCCATAATCTTGGGTTTTTTGTTGTTGTTGTTGAACTGCAACCCAGCTTTTGCACTTTCTTCTTTCACCTTGGTTAGAAGGCTCCTCGGCTCCTCCTCACTTTCGGACATCAACGTGGCATCATCTGCACATCTCAGGTTGTTAATGTTTCGTCCAGCAATGTTAACTCCAGCCTTCAATTCATCAAGCCCACTTTATGGTGACTCCACACGTTTTTGAGGGTTTGCTTGGGCAAGGAATACACAGAAGTAATTTTGTTGGTCCCTTCCTCTGAAATATAGCCTACAGCAGGGGTGCTCAGAATGGTGATCTCGATCACCAGGGTGATCTTTGGGCCTCATCCTGGTGATCTTCAGACCCCTGACCAGGTTTTTTGCTGTTGGTCCTCTTCATGCGCCCCTGCACGCTGCAAAGAAGTCATCTGTCGTTGCTCCCCGCTCCTGCTCGCGCGCCACCTCCAAAAGCTCCAGAGTCCAAGAGGCAGAATGGGCCCCTCTTTTGGATTCCTCCCTCCTCCCCTCCGTCCTTCTCCAGCCACTCAGAGTCGTAGGAGACCAAAGGGGCGGGCCTGGATGACGCCATGCATGGCTGGCCCCACAAGACATGCGCAGAAGCGCCCATTCTGCCTCTCGGACTTCTCGTGAGCTCTTGGAAGCGGCACGCATGCTGGCGGCATGGAAATAGGAGCAACGACAGAGGAGAAGAAGAAGGATGCTTTGGGGTAATTTCTTACCGCATCTCAAAGGTCGGTCTTTTTACTTTTGGGGTGGGTGCTTGATTGTTCTGTGGCATGTCTCTTTGTTTATTTTTAGTGTTTAAAAATGGCATTTTAGCTCCAAAGCCTCTCTGCTTGCTTTGTTCCTTGAGAAATATATGTTGGGGAATATGGAAATGTGGGAGAAATGGGGTGGGTGCTTGATTATACTGTGGCATGTCTCTGTATCCTTTTATTTTTAAAAATGGCCTTTTAGATCCAAAGCCTCTCTGCTTGCTTTGTTCCTTGAGAAATACTGTATATGTTGGGGAATATGGAAATGTGGGAGAAATGGGGTGGTTGGATGTATTTTTGCATGCCCCTTTGTTTACCTTGCTGAGTATTAAATGGCCTTGCAGTTCAAAAGCCTCTCTTCTTACTTTCTGGCTGATAATAGGTGTGGTAATATGGCAGTGTGGGAGAAATGGGGTGGTTGGATGTATTTTTATGCTCTGTTTTATATTGTTGTTATTAAATTGAAATGTTGATGTTTTATAACTTCATTTTATGTAAACTGCCCCGAGCCTGCTGGAAGGAGCGGTACATAAAAATGAATAATAAATATAAATAAATAAATAAGAAAATAGTTATACGTTTTACATTTCTGGGCAGGTGATCTTTGGGACTTGGTTTTTTAATCAGTAGCTCCCATGCTGAAAAAGTGTGAGCACCCCTGCCCTACAGCACTTTAGTTGCCACAAGTATGATGCAAGATATAGTTATTGTTATGAAGAGCCAAATCACATGCTGATCTTGCCCCTGATTAGTGGAAAGGCTCTCACACCATATGAAGAGATCTTAATGCAGTAGTACAATATGGATTTCCTCCTCCTTTATCCATTTTGCTTCTGCCTTTATTTGTTCAGGAGGCGTAGCATTTCTGTAACCCATCCATATGTTTCTGTCCACATTTCCCCACAGATGTCTACGTCTTTGCTGTTGGGGGCACAGTCGTCATGGAAAACGTGAATAAGATTGCATCTCAAAAGAGTGGCGAGACACATGCTTTCAAAATAAAAACCTATGAAGACCTTCAGATGGCTTTTGAGAAGATGATTGGTAAGAAGAATCTATATTTTCACTAATTTCATGTTTTACCTCTTGGGCCTCCAATGCCAAGCCCTAAGAGGTGCAACTTAGGAAGCTGGATAATGTTTAGCTTGAAGAAGAAAAGGACATGTTTCAATATTTGAGGGGATGGCACATTGAGGAGGGGCAAGCTTGTTTC